>MQUG01004249.1:0-32472 GCA_007213375.1 Steinernema feltiae | reverse complement strand
CCGCTTTCAGCCACGTGGTCGTCCTGCTTGACCGTCCGGTGGAACACTTTGCGGACACGCATCTCCAGATCATCAACGGGAAGGACGAAAAGACCGACTTGTACGTTTCCGGGCGATCCTCTCCGCTCATTCGCGCTTCTTCGAGCGTCTCTTCAACTCGCCCGACTTTCTCGAAGGCGCCACGCAGCAGTTCATCATCAGGGACGTCAACATCTGGAGCTTCATGCTCCTCCTGCATCTCTTCTACGGGTTCCAAGTCAATCTCAGTCGTAAGTCCTCCAAAGTACTCGCTCTCTGGCTATTCGCCATCGTTTCAGTGGTGCAGGACGACATCGAGAGGGGGGCGCTGGAGCTGGCCGACCGCTTCATCTGCGATCTCGTCACAAAGACGATCGTCGCGCACATCAGCTCGCTGTCGAAGAGGGCGATGAAGCACTGGCTCGTGGAGGCCGACCGCTTCCGCCTCCACACGCTCACCTGGAAGATTCTCGGGAAGATGCCGAGCGGCGAGATCCTCAAGCTGAAGACGATCTTCCGCGGCGTCTTTTCGCCGGTGACGCAGCAGCAGATGCAGAGTCGCCTCGCGATGAAATCGAAGCAGACGTGGAAGGTTTCTTAGTGATTAACGGCGCCGACTATCTTTGTATGTATTCGCTATTTCTCAACAAAAATCTCTTTTCTGCTCTCCGTCTCTGTATACTGTATCCGTTGGTCGCCCAACGCGGGCGTTGTCGATGTGTGTGGTCGTGCGTCCACGTTTCCTGGAGACGCCAGTCATCTCGGAGTCGCCGCTTGATGAATGTTGCGTCGACTGAAGGCGCTTCGGCGCTGCTGTCGCGGAGTCTTCCACAGTCGCTCGACCTTTGAGGCGCGCGTCAAGGCAGGATTCGGCCTCCTTCTCCTCATCCTCGCCGTCAACCTTCTCGTGAGTCTTTTCGATTATTCCGCAAGTTCTCCGACGTTTTCTTCGTCGCTCCGCGAACGAAACTCGGCTGCAATCCTTCCGTTCATCTCCGAATTTCAGATCTACAACTGGTTGTTCGGCTGGTACGTGATCGACGAGAAGTATGGACGATTGGCCGGCGAGAAGACGGTCGCGGAGAGCAGAAATCGCGTCATCCTCGAATCCACCTGCTCCGAGCTCTCCAAGGACTCGTGCTTCACGGTCCTCGATGTCTTTGACGAGAAAAAGTGAGTTTTTGGCGAATTTATTTCAATTTCCGCGAATTCAGGAATGCGGTGAGGCGGGTGATGGTGATGAAGGGCTTCGAGAACGAATACGACACTGTGGTGGGCCTGATTGCACCCGGCGGACTCAATTTCCACGATTCGGACACTCGGACGTGGAAGATCGACCACTTTGCCGTGAATTCGCAGTACATCGCCGCCATGATCGCCGCTCCATTCATGGTCGGCGCGCTGAGCCTGGAGAAGAAGCAGAACGCGCGACGGAGCTTGCTGAGCGTCGGGCTGGGCGGCGGAAGCCTCGATATGTTCTTCCACAAGTCTGTTCCCGAGGTGAGATTACTATTCGATAACCAGAAACCAAGATTGCAGTTTTGATTGTTTGTTTGCAGCCGAGTTTATGAATTTCCTGGATTTCCATTTACTTGAATTTTAAAATTGATTTTCGCTGCTTGGCGTTTATTGGAGTAAATTAAGGAGAACAAAATTAGGAGCAATTAGGATAATTAATTCGCGGTATTTTGAATTCAAAAATCAAATCGATACGACTGATCGAAGACGAAGACAATTTAGCCAAAATTGAGAGGATTTTTCGACCGATTTGCAATGGAATATTCCTTTCAGTTGAACATCACAGTCGTGGAACTCGATCCGACAATTGCGATCTTGGCGAGTCGATGGTTCGACGTGGAAGAAGATTCGCTCCGACAAACGATTGTGGGCGACGGCGTCGAAGCGCTGCGAAAGGCCGCCAGTACGAATTCCACCTTTGATGTGGTGATTATCGACGCCTGCGATGGGAGCCACGCGCTGCCGTGTCCCGCTTCGGTTTTCCGCGACGAGAAGGTCGTCGACAACATGAAACGCGTTCTGAAACCCATGGGTGAGCTAATAAGCTAGATAACTCGTCCTCTGACGATCGTTTCAGGCTCTCTGGTCGTGAATGTCCTCCCGTTGGGCGGCGAAGAGGAAGCGAACGACGTGATGGAATTGCTCAGATCACATTTCCCCGTGTGCATCAGAGGATGGCTGCCCGATGAGTACAACATACCGGTGGTGTGCGTGCCTTACGCGCTGGAGAACAGTGCCTCGTCGCTTCTCCTCTACAGGAAGCGATTCGAGAAAGCTGCCAAGCAATTAGGATTGGATTCGATTTTGAATAACGTGGTGTTTAAAATGCTGTGATGCTTTTGTTTCAGATACGGGAATTTCTAGGATTGTTTGCCTCTGTTAATAATATTGCTTGTTTCTCTGTTGTTCACTTGATTGCGGTCATGGACCTCTCATTACCGCCCTTTCTGCTCGTGGAGTGCTCGTATTTGTTCTCTTTCAGGCAAAAATGGCGAACAGTAACGATCCGCCAAACGAAGAGACCGTCGAGAGGGTTGATAGGGTGAGCAACTGATTCCATGTGAACTCGCTGAACTTCGTTTCAGTGCATCGATGAGATATGCCGACGTATTACTCTCACAAATAAGAAGAAAGGGCGCTGCAAGACCTTTACTGGAAAACTTCACCACATCATGACTTTCCACTCGACCATCAACTTCTCCTGCCCGCTGTGCACCTACAAACTGCTAAGCGTTCACCACATTGGGGAGCACATGAAGGTAATCGATCATCGAAGTCGTTCGTATAACGCGATTCTAGAAAATGCACCCGAATCATGACAAGACGTACAAGAAGATCTACAAGAACGATGTGAAGCGCTCTAAGAACCTCGCAGTCAACAAGATCGATCGATATTTCCCGGTAGCGACGGACGTGAAAAGCGAGCCTCAAAATGAGGACTCGCAGGAAGATTTCGACGACGAAATCTTAATTATCGACTACCCGTCGTCATGCGATGAAATGGACTCGTCAGTTCTCAGCGCGCAAGGCACTCCGATCGCTCCGACTACGGTTGGTCGCGTGGAACGAGAGAACCGATCAGAAGGCAACGACACCGCGAGTGTGCGGGGAAAATCTGCCTACGACGGCGTCAAGGAATACATTCGCCGATTCGGTGTCCCGAAGGCAAATGTGGTGGAATGGAGACCGCAACCTGGAGACTTTGATCGCCCATTGCTTTAGTTGTTGAATATATGTATTTGCTGGATGATTACAGGTTAATTTCTCTCTTCAATTCTGCTGCGGGGGTTCCGGCGCCTTCTTCTTCTGTTTCGCGGCGCCCTCGTTGATAGTCGAGGCGCTGGCGGAGGAGGAGACGGTGGAGCACACGTAGCCGGTGTCGTTGTTGTCGCGGGTGAACGTCTCCTGGAACTGCGGATCGCCGTTTCTCTGCTGCGTTGTCGGATTGATCACGCGGAAGTTGATCTTCAATGATTTGTCCACGACCATCACGGCACCTACAATCAGAAATGCATTATCGGGCTGGAATTTGCTGTCGGCTCACCCTTGTTCGGCTTGTCCGGGTAGTAGCGAGGCGCGGAGAAGATGGTGATGAGTCTCCGCTTGCAGAAGAAGCCGTAGCCGTTCATCATCATCTGGTGCGCGCGGACGACGAGTTGGAGCTTCAGCTTGTCGAGCAGCTGAATCAGCGCCTGCTCCCGAAGTAGACGCTGACGCCGCGGACCCAATTCGGCTGGAATCCGTCAAACTCGGTCATCGGGTCCGCCCACAGCAGATCGCACGCCAGTTCCACGGTGTTCGGCTCGTCCAGCGGGCGTTTGATCTGAAACGAAGCGACGAGTTGCGGCGAGAAGCGAGAAACTGACCTTGCGGATGTCGTCGAGACTCTCGAGGCGCGGGGAGATGCCGCCATGCATGCACAGGATCTTCTTGGAGACGACGGCGGCGAGCGGGAGGACGGCGAAGAGGTCGTTGAAGGCGCGCCACACCTCGAAGCCCTGGTCGGGGTTCTCCATCTTCCTGTTGATCTCCTCGAAGAAGCCGTAGACGCGGTTGATCGCTTGCGTCTCGTGGTTGCCGCGCAGCATGTTGTAGCGCTTCGGCCGCATCAGCTTGAGGAGGCAGAGGTAGGTGATGCACTCGAGCGAGTCCGGGCCGCGGTCGATGTAGTCGCCCAGGAAGAGGTACTTGTGCTCCCGCGTCTCCTTCAGGTTGTAGCGCTCCGCGTCGAAGGTCGCCATCATGCGGAAGAGGTCGGTGTACTGACCGTGGATGTCGCCGACGATGACGCACGGCGCGTTCACCTGGAGCAGCGTCGGCTCCTTCGCGACCACCTCGCGCACGTCTAGCGCGAGCTGCACGAGCTCCTTGTAGTCGTAAGTCATCTGAAACGCAGCGATTCGGAGAAAAGACGGCGGACGGAAAACGCACCTTGGGAGCTTCCTTGTCGCGCACGTGGTGCATCTCGTTGAACAGCTTCTTGTACTTGAAGTCATCGGGCACCGCCTCTTCGACCTTGGACGTCTTCGACATGTAAGAGGATTCTGCGGCGAGCGACCGCACGGGTTGAAGCGTCAGTTGAAGTGCGTTCGCCCGCCAGACGCCGAGGGAAGGAGCGACGCGTCTGAAAGCGCGCGCGTCTGTTCGGAATGTTTCTCGCGATCGGCGGTTGCATCGTTTATTACCACAATTTCACAATCAATTCTCAACGAAACTCTCCTCCTCGTCGCTGCAGTACTCTCGATCGCCGTCCGGCGACCGCAGGATCGTGGAACTCTGCTTCTGACCGAGTTTGATCTTCAGAACGATCTTCTCCGCGGGTTTCTGCGGCGAATCCTTCCGCCGGAAGCGCGCGAAGACGAGCTCGGCGGTCTCCTGGCTGACTGCGCGCCGGTGGACGCACTCGACGAGGAACGGAATGATCCCCAAACGCTCGATTTGGCGATTCCGGAGCTTCAGATGGTGGATCTCCTGCAGCGCAAAGTTGACGACGTCAAAGTCGGTCGATCGGCGGGCGAGGTTCATCAGATTGGCGGCGATTACGGTGGAGGAGGCGCTGTAGGAGTCGGGTGGTGACTTGTCGGGCAGCGAGGCCGCGAAGAGGTCCATTCGGGAGAGAGACGCGACGGATCATGACGTGAAGGCTAAATGGAGAGCGAAAATGAATGCTGCGCGTTGGCACCTCGGATTTGGCAGAAATGTGTGAAAACAACGCGCTTCTTCTGTTCGCGCACTGGCGTCTTCCCGTTATCAGGGATACTATTAGATTTCCAGCAGGGAGCCTATGGGGACTGACACGGCAAATCAAAGAGAAGAACTTTCATTTATTCAGGCAACATCTGAATTTACCGCGGGCATCTCCGCGCGCACTTGTAGCAGCAGACGTGGCCGTTGTAATAGCCATTTCTCTTTCCAGAATGCGAGTTTCTTCCAAAGGTATTCACGGCGGAGCGGCTGCGTTTGAGAGTCGCGGGATCGGCATTTCGCGTGTCGACTGGGACGGAGACGACGAAGGTGACGAGGGCGAAGGAGAGCAGAAGGAAGCCGAACAGCTTCATCGTTGATGGTTTGATGCCGCTTCTGGCGGTCAGAGGCTGTTTTATAAGCGCGATTCTGCGCTGCCGGTGACTAATCCGCGTGGGAGAGATGACGAACTCGATGCGGCGGACGACGCTTTGACTGTTTCGGCTTTATTTTGCCGATTTTCGCCTCTGACAACCCGAAATGCGTCATTTCGAGACGAAATTTCGTCCAGAACACAAACGATTCCGTCATTTCCATTTTATTAAGGGCGCAAAAGCGGGAATCACAAGCACAAATCTCTAATTGTGAAGGTAAACTCGCACATGTTCGGATAATCGACCACACACATCAGGAAATGTCCATCTGGCGTCATTCTACCGTAAATGGTCTGCGTGAGATCGGCTCGATCGCTTATCATCTTCAAATTGGAGTTCAAAAGCGCCGCATTCTCCAGGCAAACGCTCAGCTTCTTCCCTGCGAACTGTTCCGGATCGCGCATCCAGTCCGCCATCAGGCGCGCCACACACGCTTCATCGAAAATCACTTCTTCCGCTGAACTTTCGAGATTTGCGTTCAGTTCCGCGAATTGCGGCTGACGGAAAAGACGCTCCAGGATAGTTTGAAGCTGCAGAGATGCATTCATCAGACCAATGCTCGCTTCTAGCATCATTCCGTGATCGGCTTGGGCCTGGATGAAGTCAAGGCAGCTCTGTTCTTTGCAGAGCAGATGGATGCGACGGAGCGGCACTCTGGAGAAGATTTTCAAAAGTGCCGCGGTGTGATAAGACGCCCACAGAGTCGGGAAGTGCTCCAAGTCGATGGAGTTCATGATCAGCGCAAAACTCTTCTCGTCGAATCGAATCGCGTCTTCTCCTCTGATGATCTGCCGTTCGGTGAGGTGAATTGTTTTGATTTTGAATTTGCTGCGGCAGACTTCCTCGAGGCTGACGCTCGTCTCTTCACAGAAATCTCTGTGTGTGTTCATGAAGAATGTCATGAACCAATCGATGCCCGCTTTCCGCTCCTTCTGGAAGATCGACACGCAGTAGACTGGTCGACTGAGCTTTCGATCGACTGCTCTGGCAAGATCGCGATGTTTGAAGCATACAAGTTGGCCACAGTCGTCTTTTGAGAGGTTGTCGGTCACCGCTTCGTAGAACTTGAGCGGCACGGGCTCCATTTTGGCTGCAAATATATTGTAAATAATCTAGCTTAGAACCATAAAGAACCTGTGTAAATACGTTTGTTGTAGGCGATGCATTAGATAAGCAATGCTTGCTTGGTGCATTGATCGTCGCCGCCTTCCGGAGCAGCTTTTCTCATCCTGCTCTTCGCGCTCTTATTGTCGCGGCCTTCAAGCGGTCTATCGGAGCACCGCCGCTCGCTCCGCTTGCTCATCTCCTCCATCTGAAACATACAAACCGTGACCGGTCAGAGTTAACAGCGCAAATTCGCGAACAGAAACAACGCTATTATGATGACCAACCGCTCCGCAGTTGTCGAAAATTGTCGCACATTCGTCACGGCGCAAGATTTATTCAAGTTTTACGAATTTTCAGTCAAACAGGCAAATATGCGTGCATCTCTTCACTGATCAGCGGATCTTCCAGCTCCACACCGCGATCTTGTAAGTCGCTGAACTTTCTGCATCTTCTTCCCCACTCGCCATTCTTCGCTCCCTCAGAACGGCTCGGTTGATAGGTAGTTTCGCTGCTATGAGGTGCCCAGGTGTTCTCTGCGATGTGAAGTGACTCATCAAGGTCGACGGCAACAGCGATGGCGATGAAGACGATGGAAAGCAGCATCAGCTGGCAGCTTCATCGCGATGGTTGACTGTGCTGGGAGCTATAGCGCTAATTACGGGGAGCGACATTTCTGATTGCCGTTGTTACCAACCAACGTGGGAGTGATGATTGTTCATGATATTTGAAATCGAAAGGTCGAAATCGAGAGAAACACGAGAGAGAAAAAACAGTTTGTTACGGTACATAAAACAAAGGTGGGCAAGGACGGTTGCGATCGGAATATCGTGCAACAACAAACAGCGCTGATGACGACGCTGATGACGACAATGACGAAAAGAACGACCACCAACTTCGCAGACTTGAATTGAACGCTTTTCGGAAAGAATTTGCAGCGATACGAGGCTCCCACAAAGATCAACTTGCATTGTCATCGCAGTTGTGAGCAGCGGTTGTCTCGCTGACTTCTGTCCGTCGAATTCGTGATTTCGATGCAGCGAATGAGGACGAGTCCGGTTTGTGCTGCGTGTGCATTTATTATTTTTGTCATCGCGCAGTCAGTCGCTTTAAGAGCTTCAAATCGCTCACTTTTCGTGTACAGAATTTCCGTAATTTGATTTTGTCTTGTTGCAGATCTTCGCGGCTCAAAATGGATGCGCAGGAGGACATGACCTTTTCCGAGCATTTGCCCCGCACCACCGAGCAGACGCGTCGCAATGTTCGCGCTCTAAAGATGGTCCAGTTGCGATATTACCAAGTGGAAACTGCATTCTTCAAGCGTTTGCATCAACTGGAAAGGGAATTTCAACCGCAATTCAACAAGATCAACGAAGAACGCCGAGCAGTGGTATCGGGAATGAAGGTGCCTACCGAGGATGAGTGCGTCCCTAAATTGCTCCACGGTGCAGACAAGAAAGATCTGGAAAGGCTCGAAAGCGAATGGAACAAGGACAATCCAACTGTGAAGGATGAACGCGGGATTCCTGAATTTTGGCTGCAAACTTTGATGAATTTCGGTCCGACGGCCGAAATGATTACGGAAGAGGATATGTTTGTGCTCATGTACTTGGCGGACATTACAGTTGAGACGCACTCGGATCCCAGACCTGTAAGCTTGGTTATGTGTATCAATGAAACATAAATCGTTTTAGAAATTTACGCTCAATTTCCACTTTGACCCGAATGACTACTTTACGAACACTGTTCTCCAGAAGCACTATCTCATGAGCCTGGATATTGACGAAGAGTTCCCCTTTGATTACGAGGGTCCTTCAGTTGTGCACACACTGGGGTTTGTCTCCAACTTTGTGCTTTTTATTTAACTCTGAGATGTTCAGAACTACGATCAACTGGAAAGATAACATGAACATCACTAAAAGAGTCATCAGGAAGACACTCCGCAACAGCCGTACAGGTGAAACCAAGAAAGATAGCAAGACTGTGAAGACCGACAGCTTCTTCAACTACTTTGACGCATCTCCAACCTACGAGTTTGACATTGAAAATGTGAGTCAGACGAACTTTTGAAGATTTCTGAATTCTTTGCTGTAGAAGGCCGTTCACGATTTGCTGGTTGCGGATTACGAGATTGGAACGTTGATTCGGGATCAACTGGTTCCTCGCGCTGTGCTATACTACACCGGCGAGTTGACGGATAGTACCATCGAGCAGCACCTTGAAGTCGACAGTGAAGAACACACCGACGATTGTAGTGTAATGGAGATCCATGATTAAATGGAAGACTTGGAAGCGACTATGTTATTATGAATTATGGTATTATCTGTGTATGTAAGTAAATTTGCGCGCATCTATCTACTGTTTTCGTGCCGTTATTCTTGTCTTTTCTTATAACTATATGATTCGTATCGACATAATACTTGTGAAACTCCTTTTTAGGGCAATACATACAAGATGCGTTCTGATCTGATCCATCACACTGATTTATTGAAAGAATGTACACATTAGTAGCTAGCAGCTGGCCTTCTGAATGCTGACGTCATCGGCGCTCTCGCGGACGATGAAGAGCGTGTTCGAGTTGGATTCGGCGTCGCGTTCAAGGAAAATCCACGCGTCTTGTGAGGAGAAGAAGTAGGCGCGCTTCTGGCCGGCCACCACGGTCATCAGATCGGTGTTGTCCACGAACTCGATGAATTCCTCGGAGAATCCACGGCTGTTGCCAGAGGATTGTGCCTGAAATGAATCTTTCAGCACGAACCGAACCTGTGAAATTTACCTGATGCACACGGAAGCGAATCGCGTTGAGACGATCGAGAGATTCGCGGAGGAGCGACACCGCCTGCTGCTTCTGCTGAAAGACGAAGCTTTTGGCTACCGTAACCCTGGAATTACCTGGATGAGCGATGATTCCACAGTCGAAAGTTGCGCCATTGCGGGAGGTCAGTTGGAGGAGCGACCGCGCGAGGGTCGAAGTCAGTTGAAAATGCCCAGACCGTGTCGAGAGCTCGCTTCTGGACGTGCGCAGACGCTCCGCTGCAGGGCCGTCTTCGCGGCTCATTTGCGCTTCCACCGGTCGAGATGACGACGTTCGACGTCGCACGAATCGAAGAAGAGATCCTCATCGCAGAATCTCTCGACAAGATTCACTCTCTGTATACCGTAATCCTCAGGGAACTTCGAAGGGTGATCCAGCAGACCAGAAGGTGCCGTATTCAGTTCCTTCTGAATAATCTTGTGGATTTCAGGAATCTGGAGCGGGCTGTTCTACTGGAAGAGCGGAAAAACGAATTTTCGGAGAATTTGGCCAAATTGAAGGCGGAGATCGACGATTTGAAGATGATTACGGTAGGGATCGCTTCTAATTCAGTGATTTATGGTATTGCAGAGCCTGGTGACGCTTCCTGGAAGGAGCTACGGCGTCCGCGAGAACCGAGTGCAGACATCGGGTATTTCGAATCGAGCGAGGGACGTCTTGGAGAATCTGGGCTCGTTGGGACCGGAAATGAGCGCCGAAGTCGAAGGAATCGCTGCAATTCTGCAGAATTTCGTGATGGAAAGTGAAAATAGCTTGTCTTCATATCAAAGTTTGTAATATTCCTTACTACATCATGTTTCTGCGCTGCTTGAGGGAGGATGTCCGCATGACATGTGCTTGTAAATTGTGTAGCGTATGTTGATGCCCCTTGTCTGGAGCTCCACGTCTGCTTATCAAACGTCGCATTGTTTTGCGTGGCAGCTGCTGCTGGCTGATAAGCATTCTCCATTACTCGCGTGGCGAATTGATCGCCGCTGAAGACGCGGAGTCGGATCGTTCGAACGAACTCCGTCCTCTTTTAGCTCGTCCGGGATGTCGCAGTCGCACTACGTCACCGCCGATGAAATCAGCGCGGAAATGCGCGCGAAGATCGCGGAACTCCGAGAGCGCTGCGCTCCGGAACTCGCGCGGTACCCCGAGTACAACAACGATTTCTCGCTTCTGCGATGGCTGATGGGATGGGACTATGATGTCGGTGGGTGCGCGTTCTGCGCTTCTCTTATCGCTAAGTTCAATTCTGTTCAGAAGCGGTCGTTCCGAAGCTCAAGTTCTGCCTGTCGACGCTCCGCGCGCTCAATCTCCACGCGGTGGAATACGAATCGATCGAAGAAATCAACGAATTCATCAGAGCGCAAACGCCGGCCGCCGACTACTTCCCCGGAGGTCTTGTCGGTCACGATAGCGCTGGCAACGCGATTCTCGTGCACGCGATCACTAAAACGCACCCGAAGAGCCTCTCGCAAGCCGGCCGAGTCAGCGAATTCTTCCGGCTGTGCACCGTGGAAGGTGAACTCGCTTTCAAGGTGGTCAGGTAGGCGTCCGGGCAATCGAGATTCGCTGTCAGATCGCGAGAATTGCAGACGGAAGGAAGCGGAGGTCGGCAAGAAACTTGGAATCAACATCATCGTCGATCTCGATGGTTTTTCTATGGATCTGCTGTATGCGCCGGCCCTGAAGGGCTACCTCAATCTTCTAGTTTTGACGCAATCAATGTTTCCTGATTTTGCTCGGAACATCTACGTGATCAACTGCCCGGCGATGCTCTCGGTTCCCTTCGCCATCGTGCAGCCGGTACTCTCCAAGCAGACGCGTGAAAAGTTGCATTTCCTCGGCGCCGATTGGAAGGAGAAGCTCGCGGAGGAGCTCGGCAGCGAGAACATCTATCCGCATTGGGGCGGAACGAAGCCGATTCCCGCTTCAGCCAACGGAAAACCCACGGGGACGATTCGCATGGGCGGCAAGGTGCCCGAGGAGATCTGGTACTCTCTCCTTCATCTGAGCATCCTGAATCTCCGCTGTTTCAGGTACAAGAACGACAAAAAGAAGATTGAATTGAGCGACAAGGAGCTGCGAAAGCTGAACGTTGGCGCGCGCTCCTCGAAGAAGATCGAAGTGGCGGTGGAGAAGCCTGGAATGAAGCTGAAGTGGTATTTCAAGTGCAGCGGCGGGGACATTGACTTCTCGATCAGCAAAGACGGCGTTTTCGTGTGGCCGCGCTTCCGGATCAGCACCGACTTTGTTCCCGAGTTTGGCGAGATCGATTGCGAAGTTGGAAAATACGAAGTTGAATTCGACAACGGACACGGAAAGGTGTGGAGCAAGGACATTAGGTACTCGGTGCGAGTGGAATGAATGATATACGATGTAATAAATTGTGGCTATGAAGAGGAACGTTTCAGGCGTGCGTGTTCAGAGCACCACGGTCGATCCATGTTTTGATTAACAAACCGAAAATTCGATTCTTCAATATTCACATGCTAATTGACATTTCGCGCTCTATTCTGACGTTGCGGACACAAAACTGCTGAATTCCAACAGGCAGGTGATCTATCCACCTGTCATTCTGCCATTTTCCGCTCAATTCCTCCGATCATGCGACTCGCAAAGCTCTCTTACTCGTCTATTCTCCGTTTGATTCTCGTTTTCCTCATTTCATTGAGCTTTCTGGCCCACATTACGGTGATCGTCCTCGCCGCCATCGATCGTCACTTCGTTTTGCTCCTCGAAAGCGTCGTTTGTCTCCTCGTTCAGCTTCTCGCCGTCTTTGGCGCGTTTTCTCCGAATTCCACGTTGACGAAATGCGCTATTGCGTACGTTGTGAGTTTAAAACTTGTAAAAATTGCGCTGCAAGATGAAGTTTCAGGTTGGCAGTGGAATTCTGCGAATTGCGATGTTCGTAATGGATTTGCTGTTGAGTTTAAAGAAGAAAGCAGGTGAGAACATGAATTGCGCTCTTGAATAGGCACGAAAAGGGCGGAGATACGGTAGGAGGTGGTTAAAATTGAAAATCGAATGACAAAATGACAAGAAACTGATTAGAAACCGAGCTTCTCTCACTGATCGTCGTGTGTGGTCGCTACCAAAATGAATTCTTCGCTTTGCAATCAAAGATTACGGTAGAATCGCTCATTTCAGGCGTCAGACCCGCATCCTTCGTCTACATCGGCGTCCTGCCCCTCCACATCGCCACAATCCTCGTTCTCTTCCTTCTGATCTCCGAACCGCGGAGAACAAAGTCAACAAAAGTCGTGGAAATGTCGTCGCCGCGTCTCCGACCCACCGCACCGCCCAAAATCACTTTCATATCGACCCGGGAGCTGATGGACTACGGAAAACAGCTGGGTTCCTCCACAAGACCGCCTGTGTAATGCTGCCAGAGCGATTGTTGTTATCACCGCTTGCTTGGTGTGTTGACGTCGTATAAAACTTGTTTACCGCCGCTGCACCCCCAAGACGCTCCACACAGCACTCCGATAAGCTATCACTTGTATCGCGTTTCGTGCCATCGGCGACGATCAGCTCGCCTCGCTGCGAAAGTTTGTTTGAATCGATTTCAGATGCCAAAACTCCTTCTTCTCGCCGTTCTCCTCGGCGTTTTCGCCTCTTTTGTCGCGCCTCAAGTCACCGAAGCGGTCGTGCGCGCGGTCGGCGTGCAGGGAAAGTTCCTGTGTGGCAAAGAACCCGCAGCCGGCGTCAAAGTTCGTCTTTTCAGGACCAAAGCAGATGGTAAGTAACGGCCGCCACACACGTCGATTCGTGTGACTTGCATTCGCACGTGGATTCTCTTCAGATATGAAGGACATGATGGATTACAAGACGACCGGCAGCGACGGATCATTCTCGCTGGAGGGAAACACCGCCGGCAATCCGGTCGAGCAGCAGGAACTCATTCCTACCGTACGCGTCTACCACAACTGCAATGAGGACCCGAAGAAAGCGGTTCGTGGACGCGTGCTACCGTATACCGTACAGTGAGAGATTCAGAAGGGATTCCGCACGTTCATCATGAACGTCCCGAAGGATTTCGTCACTCTGGGACGAATTCCCCGAAACGTCTACGAGGCCGGCGCGCTGAACCTCCAGGTGATCTTCCCGAAGGAGGCGCGCGAGAAGAAATTCAAGGAGAGCGCCGCCAAGTTCTTCCTCTTCTGAAACGCCTACTGTATTCTACCGTATACTGTATCGAAATAGCTTTGGATTAGTAAATGTTTCGCTGAAAAGCGCGAAAATTGGACATTTGGATGTGTGCTGGCGAGTCGTTTGGCTGAAATTGCGTCACTTCCCTCTACTTGGCTGCCCTTCGTGTGTGGCCCCAGCAAGCGCAATTGCATGAATGATGTTTACTCGACTTTTCGTCTCAAAAGAATCGAATTCTTTCAAATTCGCGTCATTTAAACCGCCTTGGCGGCGACCTTCTTCGCGGCCATTTTCTTCGCAGCGACAGCAGAACGACGATGAGGACAAGGACAGTAGGTGGCGTCCTCTCCGGGGCTTCCGGGAGGTCCGAGGGGTCCGGGGAATCCTTTGGGTCCACGAGCGCCGGGCTGACCAGGCTGGCCGGGTCCTCCTTGACGTCCCTGTTGTCCGGGGTTTCCGCTGTTTCCGGGCTGCGCTTGGGGACCGGGAGGTCCGGCAGGTCCAGGAGATCCACGAGGTCCGGGGGCTCCCTTTCCGCCTTGGCCTCCGGGGGTTCCGGGAGATCCCTGAGATCCGGGGTGACCGGGCTGACCGTTCTCTCCGGGCTGACCGGGTTGACCGGGCTGGCCGGGGAATCCGGGGTTTCCTGAGTTTCCGGGCGATCCGTTGGGTCCGAGAGGTCCTGGGGTGCCGAGGGGTCCGGGGTTTCCGGGAAGACCGGGGGGTCCGGCGGGGCACTCGCGGCAGCGTTGCTGGTAGTTGTAGTTGATGGCGGGGAAGTTTCCGGGGAGTCCGGGAGCTCCGATCGTGCCGGGGAAACCTGCAAACACCCACATTCATCCACGTGTGTGGTCGAAAGTCACTTACCAGGAGTTCCGTCTTGTCCGGGGATTCCCGGGGGTCCGGGAGGTCCAGCGGGGCAGCGGTTCTGCGCGTTGCAGTTGCAGACTCCCGGAGCGACCGCCTGACGGGCGACACGAGCGCGATGCAACATTCCAGGGATGAGGGTCTTGGCGCTGTGCTGATCCCAGATGCGCTTCTCGAGGTCGCGGAACTCGCCGATCTCCGAGTCGACCATCGAGTTGATCTCCGCGATCTTCGACGTCAACTTCGGGAGCGCGTAGAGGCAGCAGAGGAACGCCACCGAGGAGAGCGCAATCGCTGCGTAGGCCGCGGTTTTCGCCGTCATTCTGAGGAGGAGGAGGAGCACAGAACGTTGCTTGCTTGATTGGAACGTTTCAGTGGGGTTTTATAGGGGGTGCTGCTTGCGCTCGAACGGGTTTGGCGCATCGAGGGAGGAAGGAAGGAAGGCGTGTTAGGCGAGTTCAACGAAATCGCGCTCTTTTTTGGGGTCAGAAGGTGAGACGAAATGAGGTTTAGAGTAATTGAGAGATTACGGTGAGAGAGGGAGCGGCAGATAATGGCGGTTTTAATCGTTGCGGGACCCAATTTCTTTGTTTTTAGTTGCAAAAGAGTGTTTGCAGTTCTGAAATTGCCACGCGAGAGGTCACAGTTCGACGACTTACGAATTTTTATTCTGTTTTGAAGGGTTACTGTAGCCATTTGTTGCCCCAAGACAGATGCTTTTGAATTGACGCGGTGTCAGGGCCGGAATTTGCCTTCAGATTACTGTATTCGACCGTAATCTCAACAGTTCACCACACAACCTTTAATTCTCGTCCTTTCGATTGCATCACCAATCAGTTGTTTCCATTTCCGTGCGCTAATCGCGTTGTTTCAAGACGCGCTTCATCAGAACCGGTCCCGGCCGGCGAAATCCCTAAAAACAAAGTGCGTTCCACCGCTTCGCCGCTTCTTCCCAATTTATTTTCTTTCTTTCGGCATTTTCAGAATCACCTGACTGGTTCAACGACAGAGTTCGAGCCCGTCATCAAACACCTCATAAATAGTCGACAAGCATAGCAGATTCAAGCGTTTTAAGACCGAAATCAACTGCAAACGATGCTGTTTACCACCACAAACGTTTCACGAATATGTCATCGTAGAAAGTGTTCGTCCTGCGGCCAAAGTGACAATTCTCCTTGCAAGCGAGCAGTCCGACCGAACACGTGAATTCGCCGCATTTCTTCGGGTTGCAGCGCGTGCAGCAGAGTTGGAGACAACGGGCGATGAAGAAACTGTGGGCGAGCTTCCGATGGGAGTCGCACGCCCTCGCGTGGTCCACGGCGGTGGTCGGATTGGAGTCACAGGACGCTGACTGTCGAGGGAGAGTGTCGGCGGCGGCGAGGACGCAGAGAGCGAAGAGGAGGAAGATCCAGAGCTTCATGATTGGCGATTTGGAATTGCGAATTTGGTGTTAAGAGGCGATTCACAGGCGAGGCGTTGGATTTTGTTTGGGTTTTCGGAAGAACGCTAATGGCTCATCGATCGCCGAAAGGCGTCAATTGCGAACAACGATGATTAGAGATGAGAATTCGCTGTCTTTCGAGAGGAATTCAACTTTATTCACTCAAAAGGCGTGTTTGAAAAACAAAGAAAGGCCTAAATTTTGAATTTTCTGTCGTTTGCGGTGAAATTAAGACTTAATTAATTCAGCGAAGCGGCAATCATCACATGCCGTTGCAATTCCTGAAGCAAACATCGAAATTCCTGAACGGACAGCGGCCCCTGGGAAGCACTAGAGGATGACATCTCCGGCGGCAATTCAATTCGCAGGCGTTCCAAGGCGATCCAGGTCCGTAGTCTCCAAACACGTTGCGGACGTCCTGTTCGATCGGCCAATCGACGAAATCGTAGAGGAAGCGGCGGTCGTCGTCGTCTTTCGGAATCTCGAAGCTGCTGATCGAAGCGCAGAAGAAGACGAAGAACAGAAGGATCGCCGTTTTCATGGCTGAAGATTCGCCGATCAAGACGCTCTTCATCGAATGATGATTCGATATTCGCGATTGAGATTGCGAATTGCTATTCCGTCCTTCCGTCCGATCTTCAAATGACGTCCTTCCACAGTCGCACATCAAGTGTGAAACGTCAACTTTTGAAAATCGATTTAAAAAGAAACGATGCTCCTTTTGTTCATAATCGACGTGTGTGTTCCAAATTAAAGAAAACGAGAATTGCAAGGCGATGCGCCACTGCATTGGAATTCCATTATTCAGAGCCAAATCACATGAAATGATTCGTCACTCGCTAGAACGGAGCTTCCGACGTTCAACACAATCATCAATTAGGCTTCCTGTCAATATATTCGCCTTCGATATCGGTCTACATGAGGCTACGGTACCTCAACGAGCACCAGGTTCATCAGGAGCGAGGTCCTGCTGCTGTTAACTCAATGCGTGTTGTCCTTTGCATCGTCTGCAGATCAAGTTGTACTCTCAAAATGCTACTTTCAGCGCGCTTGGCTGTGTTCGCCGCTGCAGAAGCGTCAAAATCAAGAATGAATGACTCGCGCACAAATCTCCCAAAAAACCTCACTTATCGAAATCGTAAATGGTTCGTGAAATTCCACTTTCCTTCCTGACCTACACTCGCCGCCGCCCGCCGCTCGCTCGTCGGCGTAATTACAGACACCGACGAACAAACCGCAAAAGGAAAAGTGAGAAACATTCCGAACGAAGACGAACGACCGTTTGTCACACGCAATGTTTTCTCTTTTGTTCGCGCGTCCATCGCCACTTAACCGCCTACTGCTCTGAGCATCCCGGCCAGCGGTCAGTGCATTCGTGTCAAGTCTCTTCCGTCGTGTTGTGACGCAATCGTTTCGGCGTGAAATCAGACGTTTTCTCTTCCTCCGTTGATGATTGCCGGGAATGTTTCAGAGGAGCGAGTTGTGAGGCGACGGAGGTTTGAGTGCAACAGACGAACGTGCGATTTTTATGCTTTTTTAATGATCTTTGAAGGTCGTTTCGCTCATGGTTAGCTCAGATGTCAGTAAAACCGAGTGTTTAAAACTAACTGGTTGTAGTGGAGCCTCCAAATTCAAAGAATCCAACAATGAAGCATCAGTTGGATGCATTTTGATGCATTTTTCATTCAATTTTCGTGTTTTTCGTCAAATTGTACCGCAAATGAAGATGAAGTTGCATATCTTAAGAGGTTGATCTGTGCCTGTTTTCTATGACCCGAAGAGTTGTTCATACTCGTTGTTCATTGATCCAACGGGTTCGTTTCCGCATTGATCGCTGTTGGTAGAATTCTCAAATGATGGAAATTCCAAATTTCTGATTGCACTCAAATCATTCTTTCTGTTTCTGAGATCTGCGTTCAACTCAGAGTGATTTTCTCTCTCTTTTTCCTCCTCTTAAAGTGCACTTCTTCGCCAACTCAGAACCCAAATCACCACGCGGGTACAATGTGTTCTACACACCTCTTTGTAGTCGCTTTCTCTCTCTCTCGCGCGCGCGATCACTTCGATTCTAATCTCGCCTCATCCGGGATCCGCGCAGCGCCACTCGCTCGGTTGGCTTCGAACAACGGAGAACGCGATGTTTATCTTCCAATTTTGCCTTAATTTCGCGAATTTCAAATCAAAGTGAATCATCTCGAACGTCTCGAGGCGATTGTTTTGACTTTTCTTTGTTGGTATCTTCTCGGGTGACGCGATTCGCGACGGAAGAGAGCAGCAGCGTGGTGATCATTCGTGCGCGCGCGCGCCGTGATTTACACCGAAACGGTTGTTTTACGAGTGCGCGCTTTATGGAGCTACACGCCGCTTGTTTTCGTCTCCTTGCGATCGGTTTTGAGACGCGAATTCGCTCACTTTGCTTTGTCTCCACAGTTTCGGCGCTTCGTGGCGCGTTCAGATCAGTCCTGACTTTGACTCTGGGTCTGTTTGTGCCAGGAAGCCTCGTCATTCTGAGTCCTTCCAAATTGCACTCAGCGCGCAAGGGTTAATTTAAATACAGAGTGCATCCGCACTTCTTTCTATTTTCGGCAAATTGAGTTCAACAGCTCCTACAGCGCCTATTCTCGTCTCAGTGCCCTCCAATGCCTTCACGTGGTAGCCGTTCTGTGTTGTGATGAGTGAATATTGGACGCGTGCCTCTGATTCACAAATCGCGCGCTTTCGGAATCAAAATTGCCCGAAACAAAGCGTTTTGTTTTGTCTCCAAAGACGACGATTTGACGTCAAACAACCGACCGACCCGTCGACGGTTGCTTGACTCGAAATTCGTCAAATCCACCTCTGCAGCAGCACTAATTAGAAGGCATTCATTTGGCTTTCGCCTCTCCGCTGTGCCACAGAGTGTCAGCACGCTGTCATTTGAGTGCGAATCGCGTCAGCGAGTGAGCGGGAGGCAAAGGATAACGAACGCGTCGTCACAAAGCCGCTTTGATGAAGATGAGAAGAGAGCGTGTGCACTGCCGTGCCGCTCTCGGAAATTTGCGTTTTTGAATGCGAGAGAGGAAGGAGGAGGTTAGGAGGAGTACGTGATTTGCGCTTTGATTGAAGACTCTCCTCTGCCTGAAGTTCAATTGCAAAGGATGAAGATTGAGAATCTCTTTCTCGTTCGCGGTATTCAGAAAACGCGCATCTTTTCACTCCAAAATCCGTTATTGTCGCTAGCTGGAATTTGTTTGTTTCGCTACCGAATGCTACAAAAGGTTGTTTTCGCTGCCTCGTTGATTGTTGATGTCATTCTGATTAGACAGTCCGGTCAAGGAGGCGTTTGAATGTCAGATTAGCTTCAAATTTCATAGTTGAGATTACTCCAAAACGTGCAATTTATGCTGCAGGATTTTGTTCTGTAAATTCCGCAAATCCACGATATCCAGAAACATTCCGGACTCAGTTAAATGATGAAATGAACGTTTGCTTTCGTTCTTTGAGATTTAGCCTTCAACTTCAAAATACCCCTCAAATCCCATCCCTAACCCATCTTTGATTGACGTCAGCGCACTGCGACGCGAACGGATTCCTGAAATAGCGTCTTGCAAATGTCAAAAATACCTTGTTTTCGTCGATCGCATAGGTCGCCGTCTTCCAAAGCTTACCGTAGTCGCTGAGTTTCCGTCGAATTCCGTCATTCCTGAACGCTCGATTAGGAAATTACGAAAGCCGAATTAGCGCGCAACAGTTGTGCTGCCCCGAGGCGACGGTCAACGCCGCCGATTTCCACCCACTTTGATTACTCATCGTCATCGGATTGATCTGAAGCAAAAACAAGATTCTCCGAGACATTCTGATGTCGTGAAAGGGCGCGCCGCGGGATCTTTGACGTCACAAACCGTGTTGCTTTGTTTTAGTCGAGTTTCGCTCGGATTCGGAGCGGCGGCGACGCGTGTTCTGCGCTTGTTAGAGTTAGAACAACAGCTGCAAGCGTCACTCTGATTATTCGCGATCAACTGACCGAACGGCTGATAAATCAAGCTTGCAGGAAGTCGTCGCGGCGAATTCCTTCCAGATGTGAGCGGCTGGCGCTCTGTGTGCTTCAAAAACGCCGAATTGTCGTCAATTCAGCGAAATGACATGTGGTAAAGTGCATTGTTCTGCTTCTCTCTCCTCCCGAAGCGAAGTGCACCTGTTGGAGCGAAGGCATGAACGCGAAACGACCGCCGCCGCTTTGCGTCGTTTAGCGGCAGATGTGAAACGCGAGAGGAGCGTGTAAAGCGGGCGAGTGATCCGCTGCTTTCAATATGTCGTACGTTATTTCCGCGCACTCGCAATCTGACCCTCCCTGTACCCTAATCGAATTGTTCAACTTCAGCTGCTGTGAAACATTCCGTACTGTCGTCAAACGAGGACGAAATAACTCGATTTGACGGAAAACCTCAAGTTCGCGGCGAGACCAGGCCTTTTATTCTCCGAGTTTCGCAATCTTTAACCGCTCACGAGTATCTTTGGCTCCTAAATCCGTGTTTTCGCATCCGCTCCTTTCACCTCTTCGCCTCCGTGAGCTTCAAATCGTCTTCTCTTTCGCGGTGGGACCCTCAAAGTCAGCGGCTCCCTTTCACGCGACCCTCAAACGCTCTCATCCGCTCGCTTTCTCGAAAGTCAATCGCTTGTTGCTAAGCGGATTTGTCACCTTTTCACGCAAACCGGTCCTTCCACGCGTCTCGCTTCCGCGCGCTCCAATCGCATCATTTTCCTTTTGTCTCCCGGGCATTGTGTGTTACGTGCGCGTTGCTACAAGCGACGGGGAAGTCGTTTTGTGGTTGTGAAGTTTGTGGGCCGCCGGAGAACAAAAACTCGTTTTCGCGGCGAGACCGGCGATTGCATAATGCGCCGAGTTGAGGGTTGTGCGAGCGTGTACTACAAATGATCGGTCAATCCAGCGGATTTTCGTCCCTTTTTTGCGTTCTCCGCACTTTAGACGGACCCTCAGCTACTGTACTCTCCATCTGCGATCCCGAATTGCCGATCAAATCGTGCTAGAAGCGAAATTCCCCAAAAACTGATCCATGATTTATGTCTGCGCGCTTCCACTTCCCTATTTTTGGATTTTAATCAGGTTTACGACCTGCAGGAGCCACTTGGCTGTACCTTCCGTGCACAGAGGCGCAGGCGACAATGCTGGAACGGCGGCGAGAAGGCGTGTTCGGGACGGACCTGTTTGCGCTTGTTTACTTCGACCGATCGCTTCTAATCGATTAGCCGCACGTTAATTGGATTGTTTCCTTTATTTTTTGTCTTCCTCGTGACCACACACGTCGACTTTTTCAATCTGTTGCGTTCATTTGACCCCGAAATTGCTTGAAGAACCAATTTTTCGTGCAAAGGTTTCTGAAAGTTGGGACCACACACGTGGACTGATCTTTTTCATCATTTCCACGTTTAGAATCAGAATTTAGACTTTGGTATTGGCGTAGCAACTTAAATTTGACCGAAAATCAAGCAAACTGCGCAAAGAACCCCTCAAACACTTGTTTATCGGAGCAATTATCGTCGTCGGCAACGCTGAATTCTCCTAAAAGCGGTTTTTGGTCCTTCTTTTCTGGTCTTTTCCTCTCCATTTTCGCCAATTTCACCTCTAAGCTCCCAGCCGCTGTTTACCACTTTCACTTACCCACACACGACGACCCGCTGGCGCGAGATCTATTGTCGTTCGTCGAAGGCGGCGGCGCCTTTTGCGTGTTCATACCTCGCCGCTCGAACGGAAAAAACAGATTTTTGGTCTTTGCGGAGACGCTCGTCCCGTCCGAGAAACAGACGAGCAAATCTGTCGATTTCGCTGTTTTTCGTGTTAGGACCTCAAGTCTATTTGGTTTTTCTCTCCCACATCGTCGATTCAAATTTTAGAGCGCAAAGGGTTTCGTCTTTCCCACGCAAATGATCAAATTAGGGCTGCGACCACACACGTCAATCAAAACAGACTTTTCGACTTGTATTCGTGAAGCTCCAAAACACATTCCTTCGACGTGTGTGGTCCCCTTTGAACGTAGATAAAATTAAAAAGTTGAAATTCAGCAATAAAATTGACTTTGCCAACGGGTGTGGTCCAAGGTATCTTGTTATAAACACCCTTTGTGATCACAGCTACCGTAATCTCTTGCTACTAGTTAAACCAGCCAGTCAAGCTGTGTGGGTACATTTTTGGTGATTTTTGGTGTCCGGTTAATCCAGAATGCCAGCTTGACATCAGAAACTGCAAAGCGCAGCCTACAATTAAGTTAGGCAAGCTAATCATTACGTATCTGCGTGAGCATTGGAGTGCCGCGTTTGCCTAGTTGTTGGCATACCAGGCTTCATGTGTACAGAGCAGCTAAATTCTCGGATTTACGCAGTGATTATTTAGAGTTTAACCCCCGTTTCATGTTTGAAGACAACAATCAGCTTTGTGCGTGGTTTCCGAGACCAAAGTTCAGCGAGCGGCCGCGGGCTGCAATTTAACTCAATTTGCCTCAGACCGGAACTGACGCGAGTTCATGTTTTCAACTGCGCGGCAACTTCACCACGCAGAGAACTCTGCACCGACTCCGCCTCTTCTACGTGCGTGTCTTCTTCTGGCCAGAGCTTTCAATCCGCTCGAAAAAGCGCTGCAGGCTTAACAACGCACTTCCTCCTCTGTCGTCGTGCTCGGCGCTCGTCTTTTGTGTGGTCGGGCGACTTTTAAATTCAAGCTGTCCTTATGAGGTTGCGCCGCCCCACTGTTGTGCTTGAATTGTGGCTTGATAAACAGTCCCCGGTTTTCACGACCACACACGTAGATCTACACGTTTTCTCTGCAAGTGCAAGTGATTTGCCTCCACTTTGTAAAACAGAAATTCTAGATCTTCCTAACGGCGCCACGTGTCCCTGGGCGTCCATTTCGCCGTCAACTCTTCGCTATCTTCGCTATTTGTTTGTTTTCCGCTCTAAACACTTTTCTTTCGCATTATCCTAATCGCGTGTAATCCCCCGCGATCCCCCAATCATCGCGTCTCAACACTCGCCGCCGCACTCCAATTGCGCGCTGAAGTCAACGACGTTTCAGACTCCACGAATATCGACATATTATGCTTGCGAGATAACTCGATTCGACCACCCACAACGACTGAACTCTCGATATTATGGGTCTGAACAAGGTGTGGATCATCCCGCTCTGCTCGTTCGCCTTCAGCGCAGCCGCTTTCTTCAGTTCGTGAGTCAATTTTCTTCTTTTAGTCGAAATACCGTAATCCTCGCACATTCAGCTATCTGATCGCGGTCTATCTCGGTCATGTGACCGCATTTCTACCGTATATCAGCGACAACGGCACCCTCCCGCCCGAAAGTTGTATCTTCGGTCAATTGTTGAATCTGGCCGCTTTGTTCTGTAAGTTCGCTTGGACCACACACGAAGCTCTGACGCTCCTTTCAGTGGCAGTTACCGTATACCTGCGACATCGACAGATCGTCGAGTTCTACTGGCATCGCTTCAAGCAGGTCGGCCGTTGGCGCACGATCAGCTGCGCGCTCCTCTGGGTCGGCTACGCGTCCGCCTTCGGCGTCAGCATGGTCGCCAACTTCCAGGTAAATGTCACACGTTCGGCGTCTGCCAACGATCGCCGCCGCATTCAGGAGAACAACGTGATCATCGTCCACTACACCGGCGCGCTGATGGCGTTCGGCTGCGGGTTACTGTACACGTGGGCGCAGACCGTTCTCAGCTACAATATGAACCCGAAACTCGCGAAACCATTCGTCTCGCATTGCAGACTCTTCCTGAACATCATCTCCTCCGTGTTCTTCGTCTCAAGTAAGCGTTGCAGGACCACGCACAAGCTGATTGCGATCAATTTCAGTGGTGATCTTCGGCCCGATCCTCGGTCAACAGCCGCATGACTTCATTCCCGATGAACTCGGCAAACTCTACAAGTGGACCCCCAAATCACCGGTAATTCGCGACGGCGATCGTCGTGTGTGGTCCTAACAGACGCTGCTTTCAGCACTACGTGGAGCACATGATCGGAACGACCTCCGAGTGGCTCCTCGCGATCTGCTTCCAACTCTACATCCTCAGTTTCGCCATCGAACTCCGCCACGCGTACTGCCACGCGCCCAAACTGAAGCTCATCGCGTTCTACGACGGCACCGACAGCGAGATCGCCACCACCAGCAGCACCACTACCGTACCCCACATACCGTATGCGGTGCCGGGTCTCGGCCACGGCAGATGCTCTACAGCGTCAGCGACCAGAGCGTCGTGCAAGACGAGAGCGTCATCGTGAAAGTGAAATTCTGAGTTTTCGCCATTAGTTCGTTCGGGTTACCGTATACCATTGCATTCCTGCGTCGTGTGCGCAGAACGCGCGCGCGCGATTGTTGCCATTTGTAAATAACTGCTGACTGTGGAGTACCGGTTGTTGTGTGAAGTGGAGATACTGTAATTGTGGCTTTAAGACGTCGGAAATAAAGCGAATTCGTGAGGAATCGATTGAGAGGAGAGAGAGAGCAGAGCGGTGGAAGAGTCAGATTAGCTCCTGCAACAGGTAGAGGCCTCAAATGAATAAATTGAACAAATGAACAAATGAATATTTGCGACTTCTTTATTTTGCACAAAAATTATACATTTTATTCAAAGTATCTCACATGATTGCCAGCGTAGTTCGAGATGTCCGGAATCAGCTCGCCTCCTTGCACTTGCTTCTCCTTTTTCTTCGATCGCAGTACTTCGCGATGACGATCCCACGGCTGTGCGGAGTGATTCGCTTGGTCGATCGAGAATTGCTTGGATGCTCGAGTCGCTAAGATGATCGACAGAAGAGATCGAAGGTTCATTGCTCTCCACAGGAACGTCTTTTCTTCTTCTCAATTTCATCGTGAACTTCCGCATTCTCCTTCATGCGGGCGCCAATCGGTCCCGGCTCCGTTGGTTCTTCTTCTCCTTCACCATCTGCACCCACACTCCAGGAATGCGAGCCAACGCCGACGAGGACGCAGCTACGCGCAAGCGCTACCACCACATTCGGAACGTTGCAGAAGTCCAGGTGGCAACACATCAAACGAAATGAGCGGCCATTCTTCGGCGAAGCCTTCGGGTTCGTTGACGTGGATTGGTCGGCCACAAACCATCATGAAGAAAGAGAACATTGGCAGCAATTTCATCTTCGGACGAGAGTAAATGGTCTGCAAGGGACATGTGTACGGAGTGTCCAATATGTACTGTCAATTGATAACTCGATATATATGTATATCGATAAGAAATTGTCGACTTCAAATGATGTCTGCACGACGCGAAAGAGCTTCAGATTTGCTACCGCGGAAATATTTGACTCTCTGGTTAAGGTGCAATGTAATATAATATAGTGCAAACAGTGCAAAAGCGCCTAGATTTTTGAGAATTTCATAGCACACTTACTCCCGAAGCTTTGCTGCCGAAAGTTTATTTTGATAAAAGTTAAAGGTTCTCGGCTGACCGTGTTTACAAAAGCGATTCATATGGTTTGCTTAAAGCGTTTAGAGTGGCCGCTGTGCAAAAATGTTCCTACATGTGTTTCATCCGGTTCGATGACCCATACGGCGCATTACACTCACAAAACCGCTATTCGGTTATTTGAAACGAGGTGGAACAACTTTCGAAAGCGTCACTTTAAGATCATTTAGCACTGAAACGATTGTCTGACAAACTTTTGAAAGGAGCCTGAAAATGCGTTTGGACACGATGAGCTGCATGCGTCTTGCTGAATCGTTCGTGTTACTTCTAGGCAGACAGAGAACGGAGTGGACTTTAGCGACCATTTGTCGAGGCAAAATCAAGGGAACGCGTGGAAAACCGGCGCTGGGAAGCAACGAGACCGCAACGAACGTAAGCACTGCGAAGAGCGCACGGAACGAAACTGAATGTCGGAAGTGAAAGCGTTCATTCATCGCCACCGCCGCCGCCGACGTCTTTTTAGGCAGAGGGGCTTTGTGTGAGTGGACGTCAAAAGAACGCCGAAGGCAGACGCTGATATGTGATCGGAAAAGCTGCGGTATGTGTGTTTGAGAACAATGAAGTAGAATTATGAAGTAAACCAATGATTGTGAACCATGTGCGTTTCGTTCAAAACGCGATCGATAAACACCGCAGAGAGCGTTCACTAGTGAATGACGCCGCTGTGGTAGTCCGTCGACTTCTTCGTCTGTCATCAGTTTGTCCGTCCGTCCGTCGGTCTGCGAGCGGCGGCTGGCGCAAACGCGGCGTGTGGTCACTCGGAAGGAGAATGTTTTCACTGCGGAGCGAGCGCGGTGACACATTCGGATGTTATTCTAAACAAAGACGCAAAATGATGGATATTTGGCATTCCCTATGCGCTTGGGCCTGTGAGCTTTTAAACTAATGATTTCTTAAGGTCATTCCTTATGTGGCAGACGTTTTCTCTCTTCGCACCTCTCTCATCGCCAAGGACCGTATCCTCTCGATCATCGACACCATCTCTGAACAGATCAGAAGGCTATTTGAGTCACAACACCGAAAATGATGAAATTTCAATCAAGAAATATCAATGATTTTTGCATGATTTGTATGGATTTTGAGGTCGTTGGTCTCAAAACATGTCAGAAGCATGGAAAACACTTTACAAGCAACATGCAACCAACTTTCATTCAACCGTCGCGATGAATGCCGAACAAAATGTCTAAAATTGTCCTAAAAAATTTAGCAAAAGAATCCTAAAAGCTAACTCTTGGCGCACTTTGAGGTCAAAAGCAAGCGCAGCATGCAAGAACAACCTTGACCTTAAAAAATGTCGTCTTACTAATCTCATGTCTCCAAAAATAATAGATCCTCATCGGGTTTTAGTGTGGTGGGTTTCAATGTGTCAGGGTATTACTGTGCTATAACGCCCGGTGCCTACTGTTGTCTTTATTTTAGATGCTGACATTGACAATGTCTCATCGTAGATAAATTTTCGGATGCGGTTATCGCGCCGGTTGTCGTGGTCTCAGCGATGCTTTGCTTCATCGAATCAGGTGGAATGACCTCCAACAGCATCAATGGCATGTCTTCAAATGTGTCATTCCCTGGCACCATGGAGACTGCACTTCTAACATGCGCGCCTCTTTACCTAATCGTTTGCGTAATGTGCGTCTCCAAGTCTTCCCTGAAATGCATTCGTTAAATCTCTTCAAATATTTGACAAAAACTTGCAAATCGGTTGAGATCTGCGAAACAGACCCATTTTTTAGTGTTTTGATTACCGGAAATCCAGAGAAGATCCAATCGCTTTTATCTGCAAATAGTTGATGTGACGTTTTCTGAAGTGAAATCATGAATTAGAGGAAATTGATGGAGAACTTGCAAATCGTTCAGATCTCCAAAACAGACCCAAAGCAAGTCCAAAGCAGCTGCTACGATTGGGTTCTCTGAAACGCGTTCAGAATGTCAGAGAATTGACTAAAACCAAACTTACAATCGATTAAGGTCGCCAATGCATACCCATTTTTAGGGTTTTGATTGCCGGGAATCTGGAGACAATTGCGTTTCTCTGCAAATAACTGACGTGACGTTTACTGAAACTGAGCGTTCAGAATTCCAGATAATTGACTCGGATCAAACCTACAATCGTTTAGGTCACCTGTGCAGACATATTGGCGTTCCACCGGTGTTGGAACTCATACAGCATGTGACCAAGAGGTGGGCAACAGACTGCGCTCCAATTATCGGTTTTTGTTTTGCCACAAGTTCTAATAATTGGCGGTGGCTATGCAGTGAGACGATACCAATCTGAAAATTGCCGTTTGAATTGAAAATTGAAGATTTTGTCTTCAAATCGACGGTTCAAACCGCGCAAATTCAAGCAAATCAATGTCAGCTTATTCGAGAAAAGCGAAATTACCAAAATTTAATGTTTCCAACCCAAAATTCGGCTTCTTTGCCTTTACTGCGCAGAGTTTGTCACCTTCAAAAGGAGACTTTTCTTCTACAAACATGTGATGTCATGTTTAAATTATGCAAAACTGAATTTTTGAATGTTGTTAAGACATTTCATGTAGAAAATGATTTTTTTCCGAATCAAAACAAGACTTACGGTCTATTGGAGAAGAAGCTCAGAATCATTCGACAGAGATTGATCGGTTTACTTACCCAAGGATCTGAAAAGCTCGGTTACCAGGCGAAGTTCTTGTTGAAATGCCGCGGCAAAAACCTCACGTTTAATGTTGTGCGATAAGACGCCAGATTGCTGACCGCACACGCGATGTTCACGTGACTCGCGCACAGAATGATCGATTCAGAGAGGTGCGAAGAGAGAAAACGTCTTCCGCATAAGGAATAAAGTTAAGAAATCGTTCGTTTAAAAGCTCATAGGCCCGAAGCGCATAGGGGATGCCAAATATCCATCAAATTGAGTCTTTTGTTTAGAAAAGACCCGAATGAGTCACCGCGCTCGCACCGCAGTGAAAACATTCTCCTTCCGAGTGACCACACGCCGCGTTTGCGCCAGCCGCCGCTCGCAGACCGACGGACGGACGGACAAACTGATGACAGACGAAGAGGTCGACGGACTACCACAGCGGCGTCATTCACTAGTAAACGCTCTCTGCGGTGTTTATCGATCGCGTTTTTTAGCTTATGGCGAGACGAGTGACCCACATTCTCTGCGATTTTCAGGTCTTTTCGGAGGAATTCGCGCCTCTTCAATCACTGTCGACTTGCGCTGAGCTTCTTCTTCAACTGGAGGTGAGTTCTTTATGTGGATGTGAGGCCCTCGTGATGAATTACGACCTGTAGGTGGGCGTTTTTTGGTTAAAAAAAGTCTATTTGCGTTTCATTTGGCATTTGCAAACAGCCAACTTTCGGACACAGTTGTGTTCTATCGTAGTTCATCCATAAAAGGTCAAAGCACTCAATATTCGCTTGGGTTTATCGTTACAATCACGTAGATCGATCAAAAGCATATCTTGAACCCTTGAACCAACTTGATTGCTTTCTTCTTAGTAGCATCTTGCAACGTTTCAAAGTCAATTTGCGTTTCATTTGGCATTTGCCCTTTGGTCGAATTCAAGCTTTATTTATTCATTTTTTTGCTTAAACCCTAAAACAATTCAAGCCTTCTTTAATCATATTTTTGCTTAAAACCAACTGCATTGCAGGTGGGCTGAAGCCACTCAGTTCAAGAACACCCCTGCAGCAGCAGAGGACTTCGAAGTGTTGCAGTATCGAT
Organism: Steinernema feltiae; assembly: GCA_007213375.1. Classification (NCBI taxonomy): domain Eukaryota; kingdom Metazoa; phylum Nematoda; class Chromadorea; order Rhabditida; family Steinernematidae; genus Steinernema; species Steinernema feltiae. The sequence continues at coordinate 3,258 of MQUG01004249.1, read as the reverse complement.
TGTTTGTCGTGCACACATCATATAAACTTCGGAATTCCCAGAATGTAGACGCGCCACTGTGAGTTTCAATGAGTCTTCTTCTTCTATTAGCCTGAAATTCTAGAATTCACGCTGAAGTGGAAAATAGCGAATTAACGGAGTGGACCTTCTTGGACTCCGATAATCCACAAGAGGCGCAAAGAAACATGCGGCAATTCCGCACAACGATTAGCCAAGCTTTGCGCATGTGCCATAGACGCAACGGCATATGCGCAATGGCAAACGACGATATGGCTAGAACACATCACACGAAGTTGTCGTTTCTTCATGGAGACTCAAAACGCTATGCGGACAGCTACAGCTACCATGAAAAACTAATGGTGATCTGGAACGATTAAGGAGGACTCCTCTCCCATTTCACCTTTCCGCATCTGAGTGCTGCACTCGAGTTCTCGGTGGACGACTATTCTCTGCCTGAGATCCTGGAGTACGTGTCTTATAAACACATGCAGACGGCAACGTGTGTGCAGATAACGAAAAAAGAAGCGCTGAAACTTGGTGAGTCAATTAGAAAGCTTTTCACGCGTGACACGACCTTCTTTCAGTTGAACTCATCAAGTACGCAGGTGTCAAACTTTCGGTACTCGGAGCGCCGAAAGGATCGACATGTACTCTGAAGCGAGTGGTATGTGTTCTTTACAAACGTTGTTTTGACTGACGTTCTTTAGAACTCAAAGCCTATTAAGGCGTATGTATATTCAGGGGATGTCCGATTTAAGTCGCAACAATCAAACTCATTGATTGCGTCATGACAGCCAATGACCGCATGAAAACGACTGTGAGCACACAATAAAACAACTAATAGAGATGCAATGCGTGTATATCACGTGCGGCTTAAATCGTAAGTGAGGTGAACACATTGCGTTTGATGTTACGGTCACCTTTAGGTCGAAGACTTCACTTCTGCAGGAATTTGCATGCACATCGATAAACCAACTGAAGAAGTTCAATTAGAGGAACGAGCCGTCAACCGACACTGGTGAGTCACTTCTTATGCAATCATCTGTTAACGTTTCGTTGAAAATTGTCCAAAAATAGCAGCGGAATTGAAGGAACGGGTTGAAAGAGCTATTAGTTCGAAAACTCTCATTTCGAGTTGCTTTTGATCAACGGACTTTTTGTCAATAAGTCGTCTTGATTTGATTGACGCGAAACGGGCGGAAATTTAATAAAAATTCTTCGAAATAAAATCAAAACGTTTGGAATTCTACTAAAATTAGAAATTTAGAACAATTAACCAGAAATTCCATCAAATTGATGGACCCAGCTGATAATGGGTATGTTTTGGAGATTTAAACGATTATGTAAGTCGTTTTCTATTATTTACTCTTTCTAATTCCCATTTTTGCAGAAAACCCCTTGAAAATCGCTTCTCACACACGCAAAAGGAGTGATTTTCTTCGATTAGTGCCAATATGCAGCTGATCCAAACGCAGTGAGTGTTCACTCCAAAACGCTGTCTTGACATTCATTTTCCAGAATATATCTCTGATCTTTGCGATTTTCTGAGTTGATCTCCAGCTTCCAAAGTCACATCTCCGTGCACTGTTGACATCATGACAAACAAACCGATTGTATGATCAACGCAATCACCTCTAATGATCACAGAAAATCAGCGACTACTACAAAATGCTTCGCTGCTCATCATAATCCAAGTGATAGTTATCTAACTTGTGGGCTGAATCGGCAGGTGAAGTAATCCGAGCTTGTTGCCCAATGTTAATTTTGCATTGTAGGTCAAACATTTCACTAGCGGTATATCCATAGAAAGCAGTTATCTTCACCGCAAATATCGATGCAGTGTAAATGAGGTTCGGTCACAACGTACAGTTACAGCCGAACTAATTCATGCCAACTGTCCTGGAACGATGAAGTTTACTTTTCGGAATTTTCCGACTGCTGTACTGAAAGACCCTCAACCCTCAGTCCCAGTTGTGTAATACTGAATCTCGCTTACTTTTGTGTAAAATATAAATTTTCTTTAACTTAATGTTTCGTATTTTTGTACGAGTTCACCTAATGTTCATCTAATTTTCATGTGCGGCATTTCGAACGACTCGGAGACGATCGACTACAGCGAGTACTGTAGACCCGTGCTGGAAGCGATCTTTGAGGTGCACGCGGATCGTCCCCCGAAGGAAGTCTACGCGTATTACCCTCTGCACAAACTCGTGGAGGACTACAAAAGAGCCCGAAACGTCAACGCCAGCATGCCGCAGTTTAACCCGCGCAAACGCCTGATGTACACTCGTTAGAAGTCGCAACGCGTGATGTTCATTGTTTGGATAATTAGTGTTGTGAGGTAATATGGGATTTACCAATCGTTCATATGGCATGGGTCCCAGAGCGCTCACACCGTAATCCCGAGGCCGTGCCGTGCGTCGCCTAATGGTGTACTAATAGCTATGTTGTGATCACTCGTGTTGATATCGTTGTTGTTTATTATCGCTTTGTTGTTACGTGTTTTACTCTGCTAGTAAACTGGTTTAATTACCCATATTTGAGGTCTCCTCGTTCGTCCCACACTAGAGCGACTGATAACCCGCCTGATGACTGATGACTGAATCTTTAGAATAAAGATTCAGAATGTGATAAAAAGGACTAAGAATAACTAAATCCAAAAGCTCAAATTCCTCACTCTGAACAGCGACAACCGGTGGCGATCGGGTTATGATCAAGTTTTGAATTCAATGAAACCATTTTGCCACATCAGTGAGCAAATTTCAGTTTTCTACCGTCAGCAGATGCTGAGATGCCGTCAACTTCCAAAATTCCATTCGATTTAAAAAGAAGTTGGTGAGGCACAAACCTTGTGCGGAATGATTTGAGATTAGACGCCAGATTGCTGACCGCACACGCGCTGTTCACGTGAAGCGAGCACACAACGATCATTCAGCGAGGTGCGAGGAAACAAAACAGCTTCACGCAAAGGAGGAACATTGAAATGGCGGTATTTGCTCATGGATAGGTTCTGCGGGCCTGGCAGCCAAAGACAGAGGAAATCACGAGGTAAATTGGAAAGACGCGTGGCTGTCATCCCATTGACAACATCTACTTTCGAGTGACCACACACGGCGTTTGCACCAGCCGCCGCGGAGAGATGCACGGACGGAGAAACTGACGACAAACCGGTGTCAATCAACAGTGTTCCGTTCCGCTGTATCGCTCGCTCTTCTTCGCTTATTGCGCAATCATCCACTTTGCATCTTGACGCGTTGA
>MQUG01004248.1:0-32977 GCA_007213375.1 Steinernema feltiae | reverse complement strand
AGCAGAAGCAGGAGCCGGTGAAGAAGGCCATCGTCGTCGAGAAGGTCGCAGAACCGCCTCAGAAGCGCACGTCGCAGTCGTCGAAGCGTTCCTCGAGCAGAAGCGCTCCTCCAGGAAGACGTCAAAGTCGTCCAAGAACGAGAAGGAGCCGAGAAGAAGGAGAAGCGGCCGTCGAAACAGGTGCTGACGAAGCGGAAGACGAAGAAGGACGACGCGGAGAAGAAACGCGATTCGCCGGTCGAGAAGCCGAGCGAGCAGCCAGCGCCGCCGCAGAATACGCCGGTGACCGAGTTGAACGTCGAGAAGCCTGAGGAGGAGGAGCCGAAGATCGACGAGAAGCCGCCGCAGGCACCCAAGGAGCGGAAGAAGGCGAAAGCGAAGGAAAATCAGAAGGAGCTCGACCAAATCGATCTGAAGCCGAAAGTGATCCGAAGAATGCGAAAGAGGTCGGTTATTCCATTTTCCGGTCAATTTCAAGTCGCTCGATGCAGGAGAAGATCGCGCAGGGCCAAATGCGCGGGAAAACGGATACCCGACGATGGACGACGTGATGAGCGACTGGGACAGCGTGCGGCAGAACACGAAATCGCGGCTGCAGGAGCAGCGGAAGAAGAAGAAGAAGGAGACGCTGGACGACGACTCGAAGGAGATTGAATTCCAGCTCAAGTCGCGGGTGAACACGATGGCGACGCGTTGGGACTTCTGGACGCGAAGAAATCGCCGTCGAAATCACCCGCGAAATCGCCGGCAAAGTCGCTGTCGGCGGAGAAGATGCCGAGAAGGCGCTGCCGGGATGCCCGAGGCGTTTCAAGAAGTCGAAGGAAGTCGCTGATGGCGAGTCGGAGTCTTTGACGCGGACGTCACGCAATCGGATTAATAAATGCTTGTTGGATTTGTTGGACTTTGCATATTTGCGATATGAAGGCCTGTGTCCAGAGCCCCTTTAGCTCAGCCGGTAGAGCGTTAGACTTTTAATCTAACGGTTCGAATACCTAGGGCTGACTTTTTAAATTTTATTTCTGATTTTGCTGTTTATAACATTCCGTATTAACGCGCCAGCTGCTCGTGTTTCTCCGCTTTGTGATTTTAACCGCGGTGGCAGAAAGCGATGGAAGAGCGCAAGCAGATTAGGAACGCGCTCAATGATCTGAATTTGAGTAGGAAGTTTTATTCGGGCGGACCGTGAAGGAGAAGAGCGTTGCGATGGAGTCGATTGGTGACGCGTTCCTTTCTTCTTCGCTGCGTTGTTTCGGAGTGCGGCGCAACTCCATCCGCGGGATTCGCCGCACGCGTACGAGTTTTCGTTGTCCAATGAACAAAGGGTTTTGTTCCGATTGCGATGAGTCAGCGAGTGATTAAATGTCAAATGAGCGCAGTTAGCAAGCGATAGATCTTATCAGTTTTTGACTGTGAATCATCGGCAGCCAAAGACCACCTTGATAAGGCATAGAGTTTACCTGGTGGCCATATTGCACGTTAAGAATGCGATGTTTTTTAGTTATCAAGTAACTGGAAGGATTTCTTTCAATCTTCTTTGTTCAAACTGACTTCAAACAACATGTACTGCAGTAAGTCTTGCCGAGATAGAATGTGAAAACATGCGCTTGAATTGAGATTCTCGATCATATCTTGATTATTTCCAAAATTAGGACACGTTTGAGAGAGTAGCTCTCTGCGACAAGATCAACACGAAATAGTCTCGCTTCCGTCGTTTAGCAGAAAATCTTGTAGAGTTAAGGGTCGGTCCGAGTAATGAAATGAAGTGCGCGGGGCTCAACTGTAACAGAAGAAGTAAAGCGATATCAGTTTTTATCAACGCGAGAGATTCGCAACCTCCAAAACACAGAGCAGAACTTGTATACTGAGTGAATAATCTCATAGAGTCAGAATGAGTGAGGAAAAGAAACAGTTGATAACGGCGAGTTCACAGATCGGGATGAGCAAATTGAAAACTGAGCTGATCTTGGAGGTGTTGCTCATAATAAGCCTCACAGTTTGCACAAAGCTCTCCTTCGCTAATACCAACATCCGCAAATTTAACTCCGTAATAACAGACGGGACATAGCTCTTTGATCTTTGAGCGAATTGGCCGAGCTGGTGAGAAGATGTAGAAAATTGTTGTAAAAACCATTTTCACGGCGTTAAAGACGAGTTTAACAACGCGCCAAACTATGTAAGCAGTAACAAGAAGTAGGAGGACATCTGCTGATGTGATCTCTGGTTCCTTGGGAGTTGTGAACAGGGAACCCATGCCTGAAATATGCAAAATTACAATAACTCCGGTAGAAATGTAACTGTCTAGCCGGCTAGAAGAAAGGCACAGACTACTCGGAGAACGAAGGGAAAACGCGATTAAAGCAAAGAGAATCAATCAGCGCTTCGTTCGCCTCAATCAATTACTGTTATCAGTCATGCACTTGTGGGTTGTGAAAGCTGGCGATGCTGACGATGGCGATGTTCCTATTTATGGCTCCGTTTCCGAAAAATTGGAACAAAGTGGTCTTCACTTCGTGGTCAAAGTTTTTCTCAAAAATAGTAAAAATAGAGCCTGAAAACTTGAATTGTAGTTAACGCCTTAGCGCTTGACTGATAACGGTTTTTTGTATCTTGATCCAGTGATAAGAGATGAGATGCACACGCTATTGCAATCATTAAATGCGTATCGCAATGGTTGTTGTTCGCTTGTTGCAGAATTTTGGAGATTTGTGGCATTTGCACTGCGGTTGCTGCTCATTTTGTTAGAGAAAACCGGATTTTTCACCACATACCGTGCTCTAACACCTGACAAAATCGCACACCATAAGCTAAAATTGCCTGTTAATAGAGGTGATTGTGTAGCCCTTGCAACAGCTGGCAAACTCATTGTTACATTCCACCAGCTCACTTTCAAACAGGTTAGTAACGCCGTGGGACCATTCTATTTTTAGCTATGCGGTTTGTGTTGAATTAGTCATGTTCTGTTGAAGTGTCTAAAATGCGCAAACGTGCATAATCATCTTTTTTTCATTGACTCATAGCAAAGATGTTTGATTTTGAACGGTTCACATTTGATTCACACCTTACCATGTGTTTGCTTAGAAAAGCCATCGTTTTTCAAGTGTGCATGACAGTGTCGCTTCCATCGATGGCCGCATTTTCTAGTTTCAGTCATTAATTGTGCATCTTTTAGGCAATGCGTGTGCAAACTCTGACAATAGAAAATGTCTTCATGCGTTCCTTCGACGTTAAAGATGGCGTCTTCTATTTCATGGAGGACTCCGAACGAATTGTCCGACTCAATCTAAAGACCAAACAACGGACGGATTTTGCTGTTCAAAACTTGCCAGGTAAGCTCGAATGTCAAAGTACGTTCATGTTCAGTCTCAAGTACAGTTTGTATACCGATCGATCGTCTACAGATCAAAACAGTCAATGGTGAAGTCTACTTAGTGTACGGACGCACCAAAGTCGAACGAGGAATTTGTGTGAGCTGGAGTTCAATTCCAGAGACAAAACCGTTCGGATTGTCAATGAAGTCTTGATAGAAGGCTTTCAGCTGATAGATAGACGTCCGGGTAGGTATAACGGGGCCGGGCCCCAGTTTTTGGCCCGAGCCCACCCTAGACGTCCTGCCCTCAGAGCATTTGACGATCGTTCGTTCCAACGTTGCGTCTCTAATCGATTCAAACTCTAGCTTTTTCCAAGTTTTTCTGCTGGGAAAACAAGCGGATTTACTCGATTGCTGGATTGTGTAGGTGTGACTTGTACTACTCTTAAACGAACTGAACGTTTTGAAGCACAAGGAACACCGATTTTCACTTTCGATAACAGCATGTACTATGCTACAAGATGGGATCCACGTTCTCGTTGAACTCTTTTCCCCTGAACGAAGAAAATCGGAAGGAGAAGCAAGAAGTAACAGTTCTAGACGATATAGACTGGCTGTGTTCGGAACATACAGTAGACAGTTGCGTCATCGATGCTGTTGCTTATCTTGTCAAGACGGGGGCGTCACCGAAAATCGCAAGATTGGATCTGAGGCAATCTTTCTTGCAAATACTGCTGCTTAAGGCGTCAATATTTCAGAAACAAAACCCTAGAGGACGTGACACACGCAGTCGATGGGTTCGACCAACTGTCTGATATATTCCAAATCAGACAAGACGAAAACGTGATTCATTTCGCGGAAACGGACGCAGCGACCGGACTGACTAACCGTTACATTGTCGATGTGCGAGAACAGCTCCCTGGATTTTTGGAAAAAACCGTTGCGCTAACCTCTCTGACGTGTTCCGCTTGCCAGAGGACGATTCAAAAGGAAGAAACGCTACAGTGCGGCCAATGCCGCAGTGACGGCAACGCAGAAGTGCTAATTGTGGTATACGTGCACTACTAAAATCTACATTTTAGGTTCTCCTCTGCGCTTTGTGTGCGTTGGTCTCGCACCGAAGTCACGATAAACTGGATCGAGTGATTTTTGCTTCAGAAACAGAGAAGAACATGACAGTAGAGAAGTTCACATCGCGTTCCTTCGAAGAAGCGCAGACGCAACTCGCTAAGGAATTGGCAAGACAATCGAGTCTAAGACAGACCGTAAGCGTCTCTTGTCGGCTGTTTGCTGATCGCTCTGCGCTTTAGAGTTTCGAGAAAACGGTGAAACGTTTTGAGGAGAAAGCAGCGGAAATTCGTTCAAATCAGTTTCTGACGTCTTCAAATTTGAAACTTGAAAAGATAGAACTTGATAGAATGGTTAAAGAGCTCAAAACGGTTGGTTCTAATCGTGTTTTTGTTGGATTCGTTGCATCAACAATTTAGGAGATGAACGAGCATGAAAGCTGGAAGACCAGAGTTCTGGCTGTTTTGCGCCAGTAGCATCGTCTTTTCAAGCCTTCTGATAAGTTCTCGCACTGAACAATTCATATTTCCCGTCTTGGCGTATTCTCTAAAGGTTGAAAACCGCGTTTATAAAAGAGCTTTAGCCGATGAGCAATCAGAGGTCGTGGCCAAGGCAGCGCTAAGCAGCCAAATCGGCGTGGCTGCCTTATCTTACCACCTGTCGTTTTACATCGGTCGGTATCGTTTTAAAGCAAAAGCCATCGAACGAGATTATTTGATTCCGATTTTAGCTGCTGAAGGAGACAAATCAGATCTCTTTGTGGCAGCGCAGCTTGCAGCTCGCTGGCCGACACGTGGAGTAACTCGTCGTCCGATGGTTCGCCCTGCCTTCTCGCAATCAGTGTTTTTTTTTTGAAACCCGCGTGCACTCTTGTCCGGTCGGTCGCTCGCCCCCGCTTCGCTCTTCACCGCCATCACAACAGCCCCGCATTCCCCTTTGTTATGTTACTATAATTCAGTGTTTGCTGGTTAACATAAAAGCTACATCAAACTATGTTCGGTCAAAGACACACTTCAGGGCTTCTCCGGGCGAACCGGAATGTCGTGAATAGAAGTCTGGGGCCGGTACCACATCTTAAAAGTTTAAAAAACGATTTTTCTCGAAATAAAACTAAAACTAAAATTTGCATTTTCGAGTCTTGCCAGCACCGAATGCAGCGCTCTTTTTTAACAGGAAATTTCATTTAAACGCACATTTGTTTATTAACTACAGTCAAATATTGTTACAAAGAAATCTCAACTACCAAACCACCTGCTTTCAACTCTTCAATTCTGCGGTTGAGATTCGAGTCGTTCCATTTCAAAAATGCGGCCATTTTCAGTTTCTTCAGTTGGCTGAACGCTAGTTGCTCCTTCAAGAAATTCTCGTGAATGCCATTTTGGTAGTAAAATGAGAGAGAACTAAAGGGAACCTTCTGAAGAATCTCCAAAATTGCAGGTATGAGATTTGTGTCCAAAGCAACTTCCAAATGAGTTGAATTCACGAGAGGAACGATATAGCGCAGCAACTTGAAGAGCTCCTCCTCTGTGCATCTGGACCTCCCAGCAATGAACGGAAATAACTCAATACTCTCAATTCTCAGCGTTGTCGGTCTAATCTGGTAAAATTCTTCAAAATTCAAGTAACGCTGCGTTTTGACATCGTACATCTCGCACGAAACTCCTGTTGCATCTATATCGATTGTGAACCTGATTCTTCGTCGATTGGCAAACGCAGCTTTCCAGTGCCCGCAGTTGGAGGAGAGTTCTCGAGCGAATTGGGTCGAGTTTTCGAACATCAAGTCGACGAGAGTCGCGAAGACGTCGTCGCAGAAGGCGAAGGGAACGGTGTTGATCGTTGCGGCTGATCAGGAGGTTGATGGTGACCCTGAATTGCGGCTTTAAATGGCGTTTGAAGCATCGTTTGCGTCATTGCTTGAAAAGCAATGCTCTCATTCTAAGAGTCAAAATAGGTTGACAGTTGTAGTTTGTGGAATAGGTCGAAGCTAGTTTTTGGTCTCGTAGAGATCAATCCTGTTTTAAAAGGTGAAACCAGGTCTAACATCGTTTCGGAACGTCTCCTAGGGGTAGGTTTTCGGGGTCGACAGAATTTTTGGTTAAGTCAAGTTTTGGTTTGTTTTAAAGTGATCTGGGAACTGAGGTACAAATTCATGCCACACAGAAACTTTGATTTCAAAAGATTTTACTGACTTGCTGAGCTCAAATTTCTTTATCTATTCAGTAAACGACAATACATTGAGCTTCGACAATGAGCAATCAAAGGTCCACGTGTGGTGTAAGGTAGTGATGCTTCAGAATCTAACAGTCGGCATTATTTCTTTATCTTATCACCTGTCGCTTTGCGTCGTCAGACGGTGTCGTTCTAAAACGACAGCAATCGAACGAGATCAATTGACTACGATTTCCAATTGAATTAATTTATAATCTGGTCAATACGAATTAATTCGAAATTCAAAATTCTCAAATTATTATTTCATCCCAAACAACTTGGAAACAAAGCTACTCATTTTATGATCAGTCACGTCTGCTTCGGCCAATTTTAGACCACTCAGCAGACTTTTGTGGTCGTGCAATGCCTGAAAATCAGTTGCTCTATCCTCTGTAACGGACAAATAGAGACAAACCTTTGCAATAGATCCAGCGATGCTCTGCAACTCGGCCTCCTTTTTTTCCAACTCCTGTTTTGTCAACGTGGAATGTTCTCGAATTTCATCCGATTTCAGTTCAAAACTCCTCAGATGCGTCGTTAGCGCCTGAAAGCCAAAGTAAAGGCTACAGCAAGGTTGCTGGAATTACCGTAATATTTTGAGAGTGCGTTTGAGTCGCTTGTTTCATCAGAGATTCCAGTTGAGACTCAAACGACGACTGAATCAACTTGAGATCAACTCGAACGGCGAGTTTACTAATCGCAGCTTCTTTCTCCTCGTCCGTCATGAACGGGGCGCGTACAATGCTGCTTCGATGGTTGTTGTGCTTCTCGAACGCGCACAGACCGCACAGAATCACCTGTAGAACTACGATTTTAACCTAAAGGATGATTTCTGATCTTACTTGACATTGAATGCAGCGAAGAGCGTTGGGTTCTTGAATTCCAGTCAGACAGAAATGGCATCTTAAGTCAATTGTCGTTAGGAATGGGCGTCTCTCAATCATGTCTTAATCCATCGATGAGATCACAGCTGCAGCGTTTAGGTAACCTTTGAGCGCGTAGTTGACCGGCAGCGATTCTCCAGCTATTAGATCGACGTTTTTCCGACACGTAGGACATGAAATGGTCCTGCTTCCGTCGTTGTTCGGGGCATCTTTGAGTAAACGAGTCTCGCATTTGCTGCAAATCGAGTGTCCGCACGAGGGGAACACCTTTGGGAGGTCGAAACTATCAAAGCACACCGGGCATTCGTTGGATGCGCTGTTTGTTGGTGATGGGAGCGATGGAAGTTCAGTTTTCTAAATCGATATTAATAACTAAGAACCAAATTGAACGCTCTGCGTGGCTCTTCTGGCGCCAGTTAACTCGCATTTCAGTACCTGATTCACCACGTCGATTTTGTAGATTGTCTGCATGTTCGTCACGACGTCCAGATCAGAGAGGTAGATTGAGCGCTCATCATGGTGCACTCTACGCAGATCGGAGATCTTGTCAAGACCACCAATTGACGCTGTGATGTTCACAATCGTGTAAGCCCTGAATTAGGCGTTAAATTTGCAATTTAAGAAGTTCTGCTACCTAAGATCCAATTTAAAAACTGTGAGCGGCTTGGAGTACTGTACCATGAACACAGTTTCGCCAAAGACGCACGTGATGACGTCCTTTGTGCAGAGAAGACTGGCATCATTCAAAGTGGTCAACTCTCGTTTAATTGGACGTCCATTGCCGTCCCAGATTTTTGAATTTAGGTAAAAAGTTGGAACAGAACTGAGAAGCAAATAGAACGGAGAGTCCTCTCTGCTGACGTAATGCGAGCATTGCTTGCTGTTGAAAACGGGGTTCTTCAAAGCTAAAGTGGGCTTTGTACAGGAAGACCCTAACGGCGCCAACTCACTCAACCCTGGAATGTAGAAAAGGAGGTTGTTCTCGTAGTCGAAAAATTGTGACGAGTCAGAATTCGTGTCAACAGCATCAGATCGACAGAACGAGTGTTCCCAGTTTTGAAAATCGCTGAATTTTGGAATCAAATCATGGAGACTTTAGGGAGTTTTAGGGAGTTTTGGTCAACAAACCCTTTAAATGAACTTGTATTGACAAGTCGTGCAGTCCTATCGTCCGTATTCAGTTCAAGTTCGGCCAAATTCATTCGTCTGTGTTGCCTAATCCAGTAGCAGAAGCAAATCTTGTTGTTTTGTTTTGCTATTCGACCAAAATTGCACTCTTAAACAGAGATACAGTAGATTTCACTGGTCTAGACCGGTTAGCGAGTTAAATTAAAATGAGCCTTTATACGGATGTTCTAGTGAAACTAGCAATCTCAATTTGGTCTAAAACGGCCAAAAAAACATAGAATTGAGGCCGTTTGGCTAAGAAAAGGCTGATCTGAAAGGCTCAGGCTTTTCATAGATTTTCAGATAAATGAGCTTTTATTCCGCATCTCGAGAATTAGCACAGATACGGAAATTCTGACACAACCTTCGGATTCTGTACGGTCGACAATGGTTCAGCAAAATCGGAGAACAATCGATTGATGTCCGTTTCTCAATTTTGGTCTGTAAAGCGGTTTCCTGATGTTTTAATTCAAAAAAATGGGAAACTTTGGATTGAAAACAACTTATTTTCCGACAAATTGCACATGCAAAAACGAAAAAAGCAACAGTAAACTATATGTTATGGTCGGAATACGTCTGAAAATGCGCTGCCCAGTAGCTAAGCGCGCTTTCCACTTTCCTGGAAACATCTACTGGACTGATCGTACCTGGATAATTCAAAATAGCAAAAGTTGTTTGCTTCTGTGTTTTCTGGTCGACTTGAACGATGTTCTGCTTCTCCAGGTAGAAAACGGAGTCGTCCGAGCACTTGAACCACTCATTCGGAATTTCGATATCCAGTCGTTCCACGTGCATCTCTACCTGAAATTTGCAATTTGCGCTGAGACACAAGCTACTAGTGCGAATGAAAGGAGAACGTAAATGAGCGAATAGTCGATGAAGCAAAGCGCTCGCAAAGTCAAACAGTTTTAGCGCTATCAGCAATGCGTTTCATGAGAGCGCCGCGACCTTCATTGCTCCGCATACAAATAAACGGTCATCTTTTCCCTTGCTGACTTGCGTAAGTGATAAAAGCGTTTTTGAGACGCAGATGACGCTTGCGACTGAATTTTCTTACAATTTTGATGATTGAATGAATCGTTTTTTTTGGTTTTCGGACGAAAAAAACAACAAAACACGTTTGGTTTTGTTCCCTGATCTGGCCACACAGCAACGTTTCATGCTTTGGCACTTGATTAAGGTTTAAAGCGCTGGAGTTTGATTCTAGGAATGTCTAAAGTTCAACGTTGATGTAGTTTATAATTTGTTTAAAACATCGATATTTTCGAATTCCTAATCGAATTTTGCCAAATTCGCCACCCGCTGCACCACGACCAACTTTCTGCAAATTTCAAAACTGAAAAAGATTGTACTTCAGAGAAACATTTTTTGGATCAGTTAAATTAATAATTTAGGAGATGAACGAGCATGAAAGCTGGAAAACCAGAGTTCTGGCTGTTCTTCGCCAGTAACGCTGTCGTTTCGTGTCCAACGTAGCGCTGCGTCATACTCTGCGTCGGTCGGTGTCGTTCTAAAGCAAAAGCCATCGAACGAGATTGATTGATTTCGATTTCGACTACTGAAGGAGACCTAACAATCAATATCTATGCTCTCTTGATCTCCGACGATGAGTAAATTAATTAACGTTTTGTTGGTAAAACACCAAAAAGCAATTTAACCCGCAGTGGTAAATTAGCTCTACGATCTCTTTTCTCCCTTGATCACTCTCGATTCTCTATCAAATACCAAATCTCAACACTAATGACTCAATCAGTCACAACAACCTAATGATCGACTCTTAAACACTCAAACTTCAAACCAACCACCGCTTCAATCTAATCCCGGATCAGTCTCTGAGTTCGTCGATGCTGCGCGTGGAATAGTTAGACTAAGACGTCACAATACCACTTTATGTATTTCAATCACACTCACAACAGCGGATCAGACTGTGCGACGGGCGGCCCAGAGCGGCCGTGCTCCTCTCTTTTATACACGAAACATTTCAAAAATGTGGTGACTAATGTCGTTCCTTTTTCGCTTCACTCGGCGTCTTCGTGAGCTTTGGATCGCGGCGGTGTGTTCGTTTTCATGTGACGACGCTAGGCAGTTGAAAACTTCGTTGAGTCGACCAGGCGTCGTCCAAGCGCGGCTCGTCATCCCGCTTCGGGTGAGTCATCCTGAAACGACGTAAGGGCGTGCGCAAGGCGTAGCGAAGTCAGAATATTTATTCGGTGCAAATAGCATTAGACAGCAGACAGATAACTACAGGCCTTACAAGAAATAGAAATCTTTAAAAGACAAGTTTACAAATTCTTTCAATTTTTAAAGTTTAGATTTTCAAATTTATCACTCCGAGTCGTGTAGGAATCGTTATCCTTAACAAAAGCAAGAGTAGAGCACTATTATTAGGTTAACAATACATTTGATGAGCAGTTGAATTTTTATTCTGTTTAGGCTGATTGGAAAGGTTCATAGTTTCGGATTCTGTATGGTCGATAATGGTTCAGCAAAATCGGAGAACAAACAATTAATGTCCGTTTCTCAATTTTGGTCTGTAAAGCGGTTTCTTGATGTTTTAATTCAAAAAATGGGAAACTTTGAATAGAAAACAACTTATTATGCGTATTAACTTATTGAACAAAAAAAAACGAAAAAAGCGACAGCGAAAAGCGTCTGAAAATGCGCTGCCCAGTAGATAAGAGCCTTCCACATTGAATACAGCTACTGGACTGACCGTACCTGGATAATTCAAAATAGCGAAAGTTGTTTGCTTCTGTGTTTTCTAACGACTTTTCTAGGTCAAAAAAAAAGATGAACAACACGATTATAAAATTTACAGCGGAGAAACTAGCAAAAAAACAAAAGAAATTCATCTGGTTTGTCGCGTGACAGAACTTTCCGGACACCCTGTATTGTGCTTCTTGAAGCAGAAAACGAAGTCGTCCGAGCACTTGAACCACTCATTCGGAATTTCGATATCCAGTCGTTCCACGTGCATCTCTACCTGAAATTGAAATTGAGACACAAACTATGAATGAAAGGAGAATGAAAGGAGAACGTAAATGAGCGAAGAGTCGATGAAGCAAAGTCTGGCGCTATCAGTAATGCGTTTCATGAGAGCGCCGCAACCGTCATTGCTCCGCATACAAATGAACGGCCATCTTTTCCCTTGCCTTGCCCTTACGATATTAAAAACTGACCGAGTGAAATGAAAAACAGAAAATGAACCCCTGTCGATTGCTTGGAAGGCAACCATGCTGACCATTACACCACAGACGCGCTTGTTTGGCGTCTGATCAGTTGAATTTTACGCACCGATGTCTGACAGACAACGACCGATTCAGACACTCCAGTGCAAACAACCGCATTCAGTTCAGGGGTAGAGCGCTCGCTTAGCTTGCGGGAGGTCTGGGGTTCGATTCCCCATATCTCCAGTCATTGTTTAGCAACTTTCTTCTTCCTTCTGCCTAGAAATCATCTCGGATGTCAGACAACGACCGATTCACCTTCTCCCAGACACTCCACTGCAGTAGAACACATTTTAAAGGAAGAAGGAAAGTTGAACTTAGTAGTCTTTTGCATTGCATCATTTTCAAAACGATGCAATGTGCTATGAGTGTGCAACCGCGTTTAGCATTGAGCGGACGACAAATCCACCGACAAATCGTATCAAACATGGACTGCGGTAAACGAATCTTTGCCCTCGTCTCGTCGTGCTCTGAGCGGAACGTTCCAGTCATCACTACCAATCAACACTGCGCGTTCTTGGAAAAAGCTGATCTTCAAGAGAGTCTCTTCGCGGCTTTCTTGATGACGGAAATCACGACTTTTGCCCACTTCCCTATCGAAATCATCTCCGATGTCCTCTGCCTCGGTTGTGACGATCCAACGCAATTTCGAAGAAATCTGCAAAAGATGACGCAAATCGAAGGAAACTGGGGAGCGATTGCGAGGGAGAGTGGAAAGTCGATCTTGCTGACGAGTAGCAGTAGTCAATCCTTTTTCACACGATGCTGCACCGCAACAACTAAACTAACCACGGCGACAACCTTGGAAGAAGCTAAAACCCACAAAATAAGATATTCAGAAATTAATCAAAATCTTGATGTTGAGCAGCTCAGGATGATAGCGCCGCATTTCTACGAAAAATCGTTTTCTGCGAGATTCCTGACAGCTATTGCGATGTGCTGCAGTTGATGGGAAATCGATTCTCATCGATCGGTTGGTACTGTCAAACCGAAATGCCAGCGCCTCCTCAGCTCGTCGTCTTTCTCAAGCGCCAGTTGAACTCTCGGTACCTCCGAAAACTGATACTAACGGGCGTTGTACTTGAAATTGGAGAGTTGGACAAGCACCTGACTGATTTCGTCAAAAGGCCCTGGTTTGAGATGCTCGATGTCTATGACCAGACCATCTCTTTTCGCGTTATTGAAGAAGCCTACAAGTCATTCGTATCGAGGAAGCATTTCAACGTCAGCAAAACTAAAATTTTTGCAAAAATGTCGATCGAAGATTTAAAGAAATTGCAAAGTTGTTTTGGAAAATACAGCGGATGTTTCAACTGGATCGGTCGTTCCGCGTTCACCACGCTAAAACATCCAAGTGCGGTCACCGCGAAAATGGAGCTGGAAGCACTGCGGGACGGTTTCGTTGAGATGAGTTGTAGTGGACTTCAATGATGAAACGATGCCACGTGGTCTTTGAAATCTTGTTATTTGATTTAAATGGACATTGCTTCAATAAAGTCTCAGATTTTTCTGAAATTTCATTCCATTTTCTCATGAGCGTTCATCGAAACTTCGAATTTGTCTATAGATTGACATGGAAAACATAATTTGCCGCTGAATAGCCAAAAAAAAAACGCAAAATTAGAGCGGCTAAACGGCGTTTAAAGGGAGAGGCTCCAAAAGCTTCAGATTTTTTGAAATTTCGTCTACCTCCTCTATTTCCGCCCTTGCAAGCTCGCTGGTGAAATAGATCGGCGTAGAATGGCCGTGGAATCACAGGTTTGTAGCTATTTTAAGTTGAAAATTCTTTAGCAAAGTTTTAGCATCGCTATGTTGGAAACTTTAACGTACAGGCTGACGCGGAAGCATGGCTAACTCGCTGAAGAGAGTTTTCCAGTTTCCGTAATGTTTCACGAACAATAAGTATACTTATACAATAATAAGAACAATAAGTAGGTTTTAAATGTTGTCTTCCGAACTAACGAAACAACAAAATGTTGTCCTGACGGCGACTGGTCCTGTTCCGTTAAACAAAACAACACTGCGTCTGAGGTTTGTCTGGTCACAGAGCGTCACCTGGTTGTCTCGTTTCGAATCAGTTAGCGAATACCTCCAGGTTTTTATTTTTATTTTGTTTATTGTCGTTTGTGTTTATGAATGTCCAGTCCTAATCGAAATCGCTACAAATTGGACAAAACAGCTTTAGAATAAAAAAAACAAAAAATTGCAAGCCACCTAGGGGATTCGAACCCCTGACCGTTAGATTAAAAGTCTAACGCTCTACCGCTGAGCTAAGGAGGCTCCGGTGATCATGGCTCAAACTTCGCATGTATACTTCGGCAACATTTGACACTCTTCTTACATTTTTTCCGCTTTGACGACTTGACCGCTTTGACGAAAAAATTGAAATTTTTAATCAAAGTGAAAAAGTTTTTGTTCGTCGTCGTCGTCGTCGTCGTAGATAAAAAGAGCAGCAAAGCAGATTTTTTCAATTGAATTTGCCGAGTTCAAATCCGTGTTTTCTCATCCTTCAAGTATTGTCGTGGAAATCCATCTTTGTGATCAAAAGAGTTCAAAAGAAAACTGGAAGACAAGAGTTCTGACTGTTCTGCGCCAGTAGCGTCGTCTTTTCAAGCCTTCTGATAAGTTCTCGCACTTAACAATTCATATTTCCCGTCATAATCATGAAAAGGTTGAAATCCGCGCTTATAAAAGAGCTTAGAGGTCGTGTCCAAGGTAGCGCTACGTCACAATCTGCGTCGGTCTAAAACAAAAGCCATCGAACGAGATTAATTGATTTTGATTTCCACTCCTGAAGGAGACCTAACAAGCCAATATCTATTAATATTGCTCTTTTGATCTCCGATGATGAGTGTATAGTAAATTAATTAACGTGGGCTATTTTGGTGGATAAAAAATGGAAGTTTACAAATTCTTTCAATCTTTTAAGTTTATTTCCCAAAAATCCGATTCGTGAATCGTTATCAACAGCAGCAAGAGTAGAGCACTATTATTAGGTTAACAATACGTTCCTATCGTTTGAATGAGCAGTTGAAGTTTTATTTAGTTTTTTTATTTTTTAGTTTATTTAGTTTAGTTATTAAATTTTTTTCAAATTTCTGTTAAAAGTTGGAACATTAAAACAAGACTATAGTTTCTGATCAGAAATACGTGGCGATCATTCTCAAGTTGCCCATCAAGTTTTCGTGTTCACTCATAGCCTGAAAACATATTATATTATTTTACATTGAGCGCAGACTCTACTTTTGCGATCGATTCCGCGACGCCTGCAGCTCAGCTTCTTTGCCTGCTAAGTCTTCCTTAGTCAAAGTGGAATTTGCGCGAATTTTGTTCGCTTCTTGTTTGAACAACATGAGTTGTGTGTTGAGCGTCTAAAATCCAAACTAAAGAGTCTCAAGCACGCGCTATACCGTAATGTTTTTCTGGTGCTTCTCACGCATCTGTTTTGTTTGTTCGGTCAAAAAATCCATTAGGGATTGAAATGATTCTTCCATCGATTTCAGATCAACTGGAACGGCGAGTTTGCTGATCGCAGCTTCCTTCTCCGCGTCCGTGAGGAGCGCGGCGCGTTGAATTTTGTCACGGTGGTTGTTGTGCTTTTCAAACGCACACAGACCGCACAGAGTAACCTGAAACTGTTTGTTTATGACTATAGCTTGCTATCTTACTTGGCATTCAGTGCAGCGAAGAGCGTTTTCGTCATCAATTCTCGTTTGACAGAAATGACAGCTTTGTTGGGTTGGCAACTTTAGCGATTTTAGCGATCTTTCAAGCATGTCTGAATGCAGAAAATAGGAGATAAGAATTTCAAGTTCTATACCACCTTTCAGCGCGTAGTTGATCGGCAACGTCTCTCCGACGCCGAGATTGACCTCCTTTCGACAGAAGGAACACTAAATGGTTTCATTGCGCCGACTAACGGAGCATCTTCCAGTAATCGAGCTTCGCACTTTGCGCAGATCGAGTGTCCACATGAGGTGAACACTTTCGGGATGTCAAAGTCCTCGCAGCAGACTGGACATTCATTCATCAGATCTTCCGTTGTTGGCGGAGCTGATGGAGATTCCGCTTTCTAAAGGTTTTAAAGCTAACGACCGGCCATTCAAAATCTATACCTTTTCCGACACACTTAGTCGGTAGAGGGTCTGTTTCTTTGAAGACTTATCTAGGCCATTGATGTAAATTGCATTTCCATCTTGTCTCACTCCTCGCAAGATTGAAATCTGTGCAAAACCGGCAATCGAGTTTGTGATTTCCTCCAAAGTCAACGCTCTAGATTTCAACCTTACTCAACCTAATATCATTACTGCATACCGAATATCCAGTTTGAAAACGTTGTAAGGGTTAACTTGAGTTATCAGAAAAACGACCTTTTCAAACACGCAGGCGAAAGTGCTCTTGCTGCAAAGCCAACTGACATCGTTCAAAGCGGTCAATTTTCGCGTGATAACAGGCGCACCATTGTTGGCGGAAAGAGAATCCATGTGAAAAGAGTCTTCTTCTTTTGTGATGGAGTAGAGGCAGTCGTGGCGCTCAAAGACCGAAATGCTCTCCTCTAAAAGGAAATGTTATTGAACTACAAGGAAAGTTCTAAACTTGCGTGGAATGTCAAAAACAACATTCATTCTATAGTTGTAATGCTCCGAGAAGTCAAACGTATAAGTGTATTGCGATCGGCAATATTGCATTTTGCTGATTTGGAATTCTCTAAATTGTGCCGAATTATTTGTTAAATAAATTAATCGAACCGATCAATTGAAACCAAGTTTTTCATTTCAGCGGTATTCCTCATTGGATTTAACTTCAATTCACTTCGTTTCGTTTCGTCCGTTTTATTGTTAATGTGGTGTAAAAAAAGCATGCCATTGCATTTTCGTAGACCCGTTAAGCTGAAACCTAAGAAGCAGAAGTTGAGAAGTTGTCATGATCAAATCTTTGCCTTTGCCTGTCATGGCTTTCAAATCAATTTTAAACTTTGTTTCGTTCTTCGTTTTAAGGTTAACTTTAACAACATTCTTAGCTTCCAGATAGTAGAGACACTCATCTATGATTTCAAAATCCGGAGGACATTTGGCGCTCACAATTAGCGGTTCCAGTTGCATTCTCTGAAATTGCATGTTGGTAGCTACTGAAAAGCGGCGAAACAGACGACATGACTATTGCAAAAGTCTTAAGCTCGGACGCCTCGGTGCAAAATCAGACACCATTTGACGGCCAGAGACAGAGGTCAAAGTCTACGACGAAGTCTCCAGTTAACCCAGTGAATTGTGGGCAACCGAAACGAGCAAATCATGCGGTAGCGCCTAGGTCTAACGCGATTACAGTATGGTTAACCTAAAAAAGCCTTAAACTAAGTTCGAAGCTATCTATGGCGCCAGTCGCTTATCGGCGCTGTTCTATATCGGTCGATTCCTGTTTGTTCAAGTGATACGTTTGTGAGGCGATGGGAAAGTCGTCATCATAAGTTAGTCATAAAAATTATTAACTCTTCAGAAATCAAAACTCTTTTGAACAACAACAAGCGATATTAGCTTCAGTTGATCGATCTGGGTGCAGAGTCTTGCTGATTTTGACATTAGCTTTTTGCTCTCGCAATTTGAACGCTGTCCAGCAGCGCCTCACACTTTCAGGCTCTCTTGTTTGGTTGAGCTAACTTTAAAGTCTAGCAAACAAAGATGCTTTACAGTCGCTTTTTTTATAGCTTTTAATAGTGTTTACTCTAAACTGAGCGGAGCAAGCAAAGAGCTGTCGGCAATCGTATAAGTGATCGACTCATCGGCATTTTGCTCCGGTCGTTCGACTTTCCACCGCTATTCTCAATTTCAATTTAAATAAAATTAAAATTAAACTTTTTTCACTACTACTACTCCCATATAACTAAATTGGTTTATCATTGTGTTAAATGATCGTGATCGATCACAGTAAACCGCCACTGCTGCAAAGAATTTGGTTTTAAAAAAGCGCTGTGGTGGTGCAACATGCTAAGCGGAACGCTAGTATCAGCTGCAACTGCGAGCGCTAAGTCAAATTTCTCGCTTCACATAGAATTAAAAAGACAGTGTCATGACGAAAAATTTGTCTCAAATCAATTCAAATCAGAGAAAATTTTTGGTCGAGTCAGAATTTTCATAAGTATACTCCGTATTGCACTTGCCAAATCAAGTAATTTCGCCATTTTCGAGCAATTCTGATGCAACGAGAGTTCTTCCCGACTCCAATTTACCTAGAAACCACAGCAAAAAAAAAACAATAATCGCCGAAATTTCGCGCGCGCCGCGCTGTTCTCAACGGCTGCCGTCGTTGAGAGCGGTAATTCTCAAGTTGCCACTACACGTCAATTGGATTTTGCGAATTTTCGCTGTGTCTCCACAGAAATGCGGTATTTCTCTATTTCGTGGCCGGTTTCTGGGTAAATTGGAGTCGGGAAGAACTCTCCTTGCATCAGAATCACTCGAAAATGCCAGAAATTACTTGTTTCGGCAAGTGCGCGCGTTCGGAACACAGTACGAGGAGTTCGCGTCATCAGTCAGATCGCTTCAAGACCGAGCATATTTGGTTCCGTACTAAGGGCTTATATCTCAGTACAGAGTATACTTATGAAAATTTTGACTCGACCAAAAATTTTCTCGAACCCGAAAACCCTACACGAAGTCTGGGGAAATTATTTGAGACAAATTTTTCGTCATGACACTGTCCCTTTAACCAAGCTCCTTGGGATATTCGTTTGGGCACGAACGAACCCAAGAAGGGTCAAACTGTTCAACTACCCGAATTGTCGCATTCTATTGTAATTGTTTCAATTTCGAGCCTGCACGCTTGCTGGACTCGATGGCTTTTCATGAAAAATTGGCTTTACTGTTTTGCACTTTCGATAAAACCAAAACAACGAAATACCGCATTTCTGTGAAGAAACAGCCAAAAATGCCGAAATTTCGCGAGAGCCGCGCTGTTCTCAACGGTTGCAGTCGTTGAGAGCGGCAATTCTCAAGTTGCCACTACACGTCAATTGGATTTTGCGAATTTTCGCCTATCTATTAATCTATTAATGGCGAATAACTGTCACATGCGTTTAAAACAGATCGTCTAGGAGAATGTTTGAAGCACTCCGCGACAATTCAAAACAACTGCGGCAAAGTAATTTCAATTTGATCCGACACTCTCGAGAAACGCTGTCATTACCGAACCTTAGAAGTTTGCGCTTTGGCGCGATCACCAAGCTTAAAGAATAAACAAAACTTAAAAGTAGTTAAAGTCTCTGAATTTCAGAAAATGCACGCAGAACGACTAGACATTGAAATTCCTATTTTCGCGGACTTTGAAGTCGTATACAACAAACTCTACTATTTGGATTACCACAAGAGAAAGATCGTCCAAATAAATCTTAAAAGCAAGGAGCGAACAGAGTTTGAAATTCAGAATTATCTAGGTATTTGTCAGTTGCAGGCTGTTAACGTTTGTGTTGTTTTTTAGATGGTGAAAGAGTGAGTTTGAGGAAACGAAAGAACAAACTGTGTTCTATGATTTGGGTTTGCGTGGTAGAACACATGAGGATTGCAGACATCAAGTTCAATTCATGGGACAACACGGCGCAGCTTGTGAACAAAACGACGATTGAAAGGTTTGATTATTACTTTGCAGTCCAAGTTACTTTACAGACTAATTCAGCGACTTTAAACACTGGTTAACACAACTATCTTAACTGGCGATCTCGATCTGTTCTATCAAATTCAATTTTCACTCAATTTTACGATTGTGAAAGCAATCAACTCTACAACATCTCAGGGCTTTGTAAGCTGTTTATTTGATTTTTGATTGCTAATTGAACCTCTTTTAGCTACTAGAACAATCCGGTATTTCCATACAACGGCCGTATGTATTACGTTACAGAAGAGGGCAGCTTTTACTTGAATTCCATTGACAAAAACAAAAAATCGCCCACCAAACAAAAGTTGCGCGCTTATAGATAATGTCAGTCTGCTTTGTACTGGACTCCGTTGAATCTTGCGTGTTTGGTGAAACTGCCTTCCTGCTACAGAAGACCAAACAGCCGACGATTTACAAATTGGATCTTCGGTCAGCCCGAGTTCATCGAAGTTCACTAAAACCGGCCATTTAGATCCAACACACTAGAGGACATTACGAGCTCTATTGCTGGTTTTGACGAGATCACGTGGTTTCGATGGGTAAACCAAAACAATCGCGAAATTTATTTCTCCCAAGTTGATTCATCGACATATTGACACCTCGATTTACAAAATAAGCGATCTGGAACGGTAGTTCGAGATGCAATTCTGTGCTTAAGGTTATAATGCGAATTGTAGAAAACCGAAATAAAACCCGAGGAAGAATGCAAAAAACCAGCGGAAAATCATGCCGACAGCGACCCCAACTGCCCGGTGTGTCAGGAGGAGTATGACGTTCCGAAGGTCTTCCCTGCGTGTGGTCACTCGATCTGCGCCCAATGCGAGGAGAAACTCTTTGCTGACGCTTCACGCAAGGGAGAAAACCCGAAATGCCCGGAGTGTCGCGAAGAAATTCAAATCAAAGAGGGACAGAAGCTGCCGATCAATTTCGCGTTTCGAGATTCGTAATTGGCCAGAATAGTGTTCGTAAACCTTTCCATCAGATCACCTCCAGAAACGGTCACGTGCACCCCCTACGAACATCCCAGAACAGCAGGTCCTTGCGGATCTCCCCCAGAATTTGTTGCTTCTCAGTTGTTCTTCTTGTAGAAAGGAAATTCCAAAGGAAGAAACTCTCCATTGTGGGCAATGCCAACGCGCCGACCAGCCAGAGGTTCTGAACCTTTAATTGCTGTTTTGCTACGATCCATTCAGATGTTTCTATGCGCGTTGTGCGCCTTCGTCTCCCATCGGAGCCATGAAAGCGTCGATCGGGTATCCTTCGCTACCGAGGCGGAGAAATCGAGTGTTTTGGAGAAGCACAGCGCTCGCAAGTTCCTCTCGCATTCGCTCTCGGACGCCGAAATGCTCCTCGCAAAGGTAGTCGCTAAGCAAACGCGTTTGAAACAAGACGTACCACTTCCACTGTGGTGCTCGTAGTCTAGCCAACTTGCATTTCAGGTACTTAACGAGACGATCAAGCGATTGGAAGGTAAAGCAACAGAAATCCGCGAGAATCAGTTTCTGACGTCAAAGAAGCTGCTAGCGGAAGAAGCCGAACTCGCGGAAATCGCCCGTGAAATCGAAAACGTTTGCTTGGATTCAAGCAATGAATTCTAAAGATGCGTTCAGGCGATCAAAGACCATGAGGAACGGAAAAACGACTCTTTGGAAGCTCTCCGCAAGTAAAGCACACCGTAAGCACATGTGAGCACAAATTTTGTTTTATTGCGTAATTCACACAAGCACAAAACTTTTTGTTGTATCTGAATGTTCAAGTTCAAGAAAAGCTGAATAAACCATTTTGTGGTGCAAATGAATTTATTGATACTTAATGAACCATGAATCGCGGTTCAAAGTGTTGCTATGCAAACAGCAACCTATGACTCATGATTGCAATTGCTTACAACAGAAACGTCGGCAAATTTAATCAAAAAATTCCGCACACCTTTACGTTTCAGCATCTACGTGCAACAACAGTCACATTTTACTTTCTGAGAGCTTTGAGTGCACTATTCTGCCACTCCTCGTGATCTTTCATCTTCTGAAAATGATTTTTAGAATTTTAATCAACTTTGAAACAAACGTTTTTGATTTCAATGATACGCGATCGACAAATTCAAAGACAAATAATGGGAGACGTTCTCAGTACTTTCAAAATTGCAATGTCCCGATCCTTTTTGGCTGCACGTGACAAACTCGACCATAACTAATCATGAGTTTTATCGTTCAAAATGTCCGGAGAACAAAACACATGACATAAACAAAGAACTAAAAAATTGTTTTTAGAAGATGAAACAAATCGAGTACTGGAAGAACGGCTTGCTCAATGCTCTAAGAAAGTGAAATTGATTTTATCCAATTGTGACTGTTGTCCCACTGTCTTTGTTTTTAAAATGCAATCGATTCAGGAAGCAAAAATAATAATGCAAAAGTGAGAGAGAATCTGTTTATCGGTTGCGTGAAAAGAAGTCAATTCGATTTGTAATTGGACAGCTATATTCAGTGGTTCAACGACTCTTCATTCCTCTGGCTTGGTACTGAGCTTTAGTCGCTTCAGTCTTACTCAAGATTTACGTGAACAGCGAACTTGCAGGTACAAGTTAATGTAAAAACCAGCAATGTTCGATTTGTTAACGAAGGTCAACAATTGGCCGCTTTTGAACAATAATTGGCGACATGACATTAGCGACGTGTCGTAATCACGTAATGGTCAGGACACGCTATCAAAAGAAGAAAGAATAGATGCAGCTCTGAGCGATGCTGATCAGCGTTTTCGGACAAAAATATCTCTCAACTCAGCTCATCTCGTGTAAGAAGAATCGTTCATATATCGGAAGTTAAGAGATAAGATTTTGCAAAGAAAAAAAGGTCTTCCTGAATGCTCTATTCACTACAATCTGTTTTCGCGTTAGATTGAAGTCTAGCGAGAAAGCAAACTGAACGGAAGCGCTGAAAGTCAGCGGCAATCTACGCGTGTGACCAAGAACCCTTATCAACATAATCACGTAATTCTTCAATTCACTGCTCTGATAGGAAGCGCTCCGCATCGGGCCGTCAATTAGATTTATATTCTTTTATTGTGGTTGGTCACGGACTCTTCATTTACTGAGTTTCAGTCGCTCAGTCGCGTTTTCTATTGATTGACGGTAGTAGTATAGGTACAGTTCCCAGGCGAAATCTTCTCCACATCTATTGCCTGAACTCTTTGTTCATCAAGAGCGAGAAGTCGCCCCTTCCACTAACTGAAACCTAGCGGACTGTCCATGCATTTTTGCAGGCTGATAGTTCATGTTGAGATTGCGAAAACGACATATTATCTCGAGCTGCAACGCAATTTTCAGAGCGCAGTGATAACACCACCCTTGCTACTTTCTGCTGACGTGTGCCCTGTGACATAACGGCAACACAAATAGCGGCTAATTTGACATCAGGGCTTCGAATCGTCCAGCGGATCCTTGATTCGGCGAGCGATGCTTTATTTAATCGGTCTTTCTTTCATTTCTCTTCCTAACGTAGCCTGATTTTGAGTTTTCGGTCATGCAACGCCATTTAATGCCTATAAGTTTGTAACTTTCAGAAAATGCACGTGGAGTGCCTAGGCATTGAAATCCCAGATGTGAGATTCGTAGTAAAAAACGACTTTCTCTACTACTTTGAAGGCGAGGAAAAGATGGTCAAAATAAGTCTAATGACAAAGCAACGCACAGAATTAGAAATTCTGAATTTCCCAGGTGATGGCCGTTCTTCAGCTCGTAACATCTCTGTTTTTAGATAACTGTGAAGTGACTTTGACAAAGCGGCAAAACAACTTGTGTGTGCAGTTTTGGATTCAGAAAAAAGAAGAAATGAAGATCGCAGAACTCAAACTGAATCCAAACGACAAGACAGCGCAACTTGTGAACAAAACGACACTTGAGTGGTTTGACTGATCACTTTGAAATCAAAACCAATTTACGTGAATTTTAGCGATTTTAAAATTGGGACATGGATTAACTTTGAAGCGTGGACTTCACAATGCATTAGTGCAGATTACAATAAAAATCAGTTCTACGACTGCAAAGCTAATAAACTCTTCAAAGATGTAGGTCGTAGTGACCTTTGTAAGTTTTTTTTAGCTGGCTTGCTTTTCATAACACGTCATTTTAGCTCACGCAAATCCTATTTTTGTCCACAATGGTCGTTTTCATTACGTCAGAGTTCAAAGTAGGATGTTCTTTCGGGGCAGTGGTTCTTTGCCGCTTTTGAGTAAACGCAGTTTTCTCCTGAGTTCGCTTGACTCGAGCAGGCAAAAACTCAAAGTACAACTTTTGACTCCGTTGAACAGCATCAAGCAGCTCTGCACAGCACAAGTCTATGCATGCTTGTTCGGTGAAATTGCATTTTTTCTGCAGTACACAACACCGCCAACGATTTTCAAATTGGATCTTCGGTAAGCACAACTCGGTTCACTGAAAAACGGAATTTAGTTCAGATTCAACACGTTAGAGGACGTTACGAGCTCTGTAGCGGGCCTTGACATGATCACCACGTTACACAAGGTGACCCAAACTGATGACGAAATTTATTTCAGTGGTCTAAACTCTCGATCAACACAATCGATGTGGAAAATCAACGTTTTACAGGCGGTACACTACGCGCTATTGACCAATAAACCAACTAAACCAAAACCAGCAATCTGCCCATGCCGGGTTTGTCAAAGCGAATTTGACGTTGCAAAGGTGTTCTCGTGTAAGTTTTCAAGAAAATGCTTATTTTTCGTGTTCAGGTTCCGAGGAAACGAGGCGACCCAAAATGCCCGTTTTTTGGTGAGATGGGCAATCCGGAGTCGGCGGAAAAGTATGAAGAATATAGAAAGAATGTGCTTGAAGCCAAGGAAACTGAAGAAAATTGTTTGGAGGAAACTGAAGAAGAAACACAAGACGTGGATCGTTTCAGAGAAGGAGAAATTAAGTTTTCTTGCGCTTCTTGTCACAGTCAGTTCTCAAGTACGGCTAGTTTCAAATGCATCACCTGCTCTAACGGCTCTGTATGAAATTAAGATTTTGTGCTTTCTAAATAGTGGTTTTAGGATTCTCAAATTAATTGCTCAACGTGCTATCTGCTTTACCACAACGGCCATGACTTTCAACCACACTCCGAACTACTAAAACCGAAAATATGTCGCCATTGCGAGAGGAAAGACGAGGAGTACATGCACTGGATTGAGGAGACTATAAACGGAATTGTAGGCTAGGTTACAAAATTCCAAACTTTTAAGAACGTTTATTGGATTCAGAAAAGGTTTGTCTGCGGAGATTGCTACGTTGAAAATAACGCCGAATCAAGACAACACATTCGACAAAATGGCAACACGCAGTCGTGATTAAATTTACTTGAGAATTTTATTAACATGCAAATGAAATCTTGGACTTGGACGGAATCGCTTGTTCGCACCTTTTGGCAAAAGATGCTAAAAATCCATAAATAAAATAAAAACGTGTAGTTTAATCGAACTACTGATTTACTTACTCCTGCTCCACGCGATGAACTACGTGCCGCTGGAATTTATGGACGAAGTGCTGTCCACTTTGCGAGACCTTTGCACCATACATGATCTACGGGAAGAGCTCGACGTCTGGAAGGCAGCGATCGATCGTCAAGCATCAACGCGGCAAGTTGTAGATGTTTTCTTTGCATGCAATTGGCAGTCACGCAACAGTTTGAAATGCTCCTTTCGAATTTCCTTTCGCTTTTATACATTTGAGGAGTTCAAGGCAATGGACAAGAGAGGAATGCAAATTCAGCGCATCTATCTGAAGACTCCAGAAAGCACGATCAATTCCCCAATTGCAGTGAGCGAAATCAGGCGCGATATTTTGCCGTTTGTAAACTGGGCCGACCTTGAAGTGAACAAGTGAAGTGAACAAGTGAACAATTCGGACAAAATGTCCGAATTGATGAAAGTGCTTGGAGAAGTACAATTTTCCCGAATTTGTTCGCCATATTACCGGTTTAATGAGACCATCACTCCAGAGTTTATGATGAAACAACTGAGAGGAGGTTGTTTGAAGTCATGCACGGCTTGGCCTCTGTCTTCATCCGCTGAACTTCGTCTTGCCGTTGAAGAATTTCTGATAACGCAGCCGTATCTAAAAGTCGAATTGCCGCGTTTCATTGTCGGTGACGTGGAAATGATTCGCAGGCTGTTTCATTCACCATGCGATGCTCATAAGCACATCTACTGGGAGACTTTGAATTCGAAGGATTTAGCCCAACTGAAGCTGTTCAGGGGTGCGAGGGATCAAAAGTTGAGGTTCTCTTGCGTATCGGATCTTAATCTTGTCTGGCGTAGAGAGGACAACGTGGAGGTGAAAGTTTGCATTCCAAACGGCTTAGCCCGACAATCAACAACTAGTTGTGTGATGCCGTTCAGACGTCTTTAACTTTATTGTTTTCATTTATTTCGTTGGTTGATAAAATCTGCTCTTGAATTCGCCTATTTGTTATAGTCTCTCTTATCCCGCTGGACCCAACTTCAGTGTTCACTTGAAAGCGTCCGTTGGTCTTGGACGGAATCGGTCGTTAACGCTTTTTGACAAACGATGCTAAAAAATTGAAAGATTGACTTTCTCACATGTGACGTGTTCAGTAAGTCGATAAGGGTTCCTGAACAGTAAAATGCGCCTGTTTTGACAACACTTTTGCAATAGACCTGTCCCGCCCTTGGCGACTACGTGCATTAGTAGTGCAAGCGGCCCTCTGGGGATCCCGCCCTGTCCTGGATAAAGATCTTGTAGCAAACCATCGCGTCCAAGCCCTTTTGAGGTCTGGACAGACCAGATCCTCGGGGTCTTGTCAACACGATGAGGTGGAGGTCACGACGTCTAGGACAACGATGCGGAGCGTCGTTGTTTTTCCCTTTTCCCTTTCCCGTTTCAATATAAAGAAACAAGATCGACGTTCACACGCCGATAATGACTACGATGTTCGAAGGGACTGCAATATTGGATTGGAGAAACTAAACAAAGGGCCAATAGGACAACAAGCGGCGCTGCAGAGAGCGTACAGGTTCAAAGTGCATCGTACTTTCAAAAATACCCGTAGAGACAACTGCGTTTCAGATGCTCCAAGATCATCTTAGTCGCTTTGAAATCAAAACCACTGAAATCCGCGAAAGTTTGACTTTGACGAAAGAAAAGCTGGGGGAGAAGGAAGTCGAGCTGCAGGAGATCGCTTATTTGATCGCAAAGGTTGAATAGTCGGAACTCTTACTGAGCGCCATGTTGTTTAAGGAGCTGGACGAACTCAAGAAATGGAGCGACAGTTTCGGGCAACTTCACAACTTGTACTTGAACACCGTTGTTTGAATCAACTGGAAATAAGATGGTCGTGTCGGGTGGGACGAACGCGTTTGTGCGCGTTCGAGAAATTTTGTTATTTTCAACTTCATGTTGTCATTCTCGTTTTGTAAACTATGCGACGCTCGAGAAGCTGATTGCTTTTTAAAAAAAAGGTCACTGAGCCGAGCCACAAGCGTGCGTTCAACAGTTTATTAGTTTGTTCGATTTGGTTAGAAAACAACGGAAACACAGAGGTAAATAAATGAAAATGCGCCTCGATAACAGCAATTACTTATTGAGCTGAGCCACGAGCCGATTCGCTGGTCACAAATCAGAGCGAGCCGCGAATGAATTTCAAAACTCGCGTCCGTCTTCTTAGTCATGTTTTATGCTCCTTCGGAATAGCTTAAGACAAAAACAATGGTAGATGCATTGTGTTACAAATCTTGATTGCTGTCTTCTTCTACTGGCAAAGGACTTTCAGATTCTTCTTCACGGTCACTTGATCAACCATCCAGAAATCTTGTTTCAATCGTCCTGAAATTCGGCATCCGAGGGATTGTCGAGTGCGTCTCGTTTGCTTCTCTAGCATCTGCTTTCATTTGAGTTGCCATTTTTGGAAAGAAAGAAAAAAGCGAGTGATTTTACCTTTCGACGCAGTCAGTTGGTTTAAGCGCCCGAAAATGAGAACGAATGCAGGGAAAGGGAGCGAGAAACGCAGTCGGCGATCGCATTAATCACCGAAGCGGCCAGCAATCGCCTTTGCCCCGGGTCGTTTGCTTCTTTCGCTCGCGATTTGATTTAGATCCCTCAAAGTTGCGGAACGACTGACTGTGTGCTGCACCGTTGGTCGCTTTTTCCGATTTTCTCTCGCGTGTGTAAGTGATCGGTGATGCAAACTGATCTGATTGCAACCAGCTGACTTCCTAATTGCGTTTCGCACAGACAGAAGAGTTCTAGGAAGCTTTCTGTGGTTTTATCTTAACTTTGCTTTTGCAGGTTTGCAGAATGCGTGTTGAAAAGCTGAAGATTGAAGTCCCGACCGGCTGTTTCCAAGTTGTCGATGATCTCCTTTACTATCTGCAAGACGACAAGATTGTCGCGGTTGACATGAAGTGTAACCAACAGACAAGTTTCAAAATTCTGACTTCCTCCGGTAACCATTGAATGAACGCCAAGCACTAATCTTGTTTTCAGTATTCGGTGATCGCAGCCTGTTGTTTGCTAAGGGAAAACTCTTTCTACAGTACTCCACTGACCGTAATGAGCAGAAGCGATGCGCCGAGATAGAGTTTAGCTATAAACACAAAATCGCTGCACTTGTGAACGACATTCCATCTGATCAGTAAGGCAGCGGATCGTTGTGAAGCTATGTTTCATTACCGAATTTAAACAGGTTCTACTATATCGAAATCTGTCAAAATGTTGCTCGTCATGCCGGCTCGCCACAACTCATTTGTTATGAAAACGAACGCCGCTATGAAATCAGTGAATTGGGTGAGTCTGCAAGAGACAAAAATCAAAAATTGCTTCAATAAACGTCTCTTTTCAGACTACCGTAATCCAATCTTTACTTTTGAGAACAACATGTGCTACGTAAAGCAAGAAAACGCCCAAATCTTCCTCCATTCCTTTGACTTGAACAACAGGAACCTAAAGAAGAAAGAAACGTTGACGGCGTTGAACAACGTGGACGCGCTGTGCAGAGAGAACGTTTACAGCTGTGTGTTCGGTCAGGAAATTTATTTTGTTAATTTCTGGAGTTGCGCGCCGAAAATCTTCAAATTGGATTTTGGGTAAGCGTTTTTAATCCTCTCAACAGCAGCTAGTTCACTGTTTAGGCTCCATACGTTGGAGGATATAACCGACGCGATTGACGGTCTCAGCAAGATAAAGAAGGTTTTTATTGTCGGGCAGAACGATCACTCGATTTGCTTCTCGGAGCTCACTGGGGAGGATTTCTCAATTTACAAGATTGACGTTTCAAGTCAGGTTTGGCAGCGTTTCGTGCGCTGTTTAGAGCGCGAATTTAAGGGAATTCAACTTCAACATCCGAAACCAGATGAAAGGCTGATTGGACACCAAGAACCAACGGATAATCTTGGCAACAGCAACTGCCCGGTGTGCCAGGACGAGTTTGACGTTCCAAAGGTCTTTCCCGCGTGTGGTCACTCGATCTGTGCCCAATGCGAAGAGAAAATCTTTGAAAACGCTTCACGCAAAGGAGAGAAGCCCAAATGTCCGACATGCCGTGAAGAAGCTCACATTTCAGGCGGAGAGACGCTCCCCACCAACTTCACACTGAGAGGTACAACGCCGCCTTGCCATCCTCTTGTTACTCTCGGTCTATTTCGACAGATCTACTCCAAGAGCGATCGTGTGCTCCGAGTTTGAGCAACTCAGAGTACTCCATCCTTCCGGAAGTCAATTTGACGGCAGAAAATCTGCTGAAATGTTCCGCTTGTGGCGAGGAGATATCCAAGAGCAAAACTCTGCAATGCGGTCAATGCCAAGATCCCCACAAACCAGAGGTTTTCAGACTTGAAATCTCGTTTCTTAATGTCGCGTTCAGGTATACTTGTGCAGCATGTGCGTTCTCCTAGAACATCGCAGTCACAGTGACGTCGGTAGGGTGTATTTTGCCACCGAAGCAGAGAAATCGAGTGTTTTGGAGAAGCACAGCGCTCGCAAGTTCTTCTCGCATTCGCTCTCAGAAGCCGAAATGCTCCTCGCAAAGGAAATCGCTAGGCAAACGCGATTGAAACAAGACGTATTTCCTTCACGTGTTTCTTTCAATTAGTCTACTTGAATTCAGGTATTTGACGAGACAATCAAGCGCTTGGAATGCAAAGCGACAGAAATCCGCGACAATGAGTTTCTGACGTCAACAAATCTGCAAACGGAAGAAGCCGAACTCGCGGAAATTGCTCGTGAAATCGAAAAAGTTAGTTTTAAACTCTGGTGAATAATTCTAAAAATGCGTTTAGGTGATCAAAGACCATGAGGATTGGAAAAACGGCGCTCTGGAGGCTCTCCGCAAGTAGAGCACAGTTGTAGTTTGAACAGAACGGAATTGAATGTATTCTTGAAGGTTTTTGTGATGTAATAAAACAGTTCACGCCACGCATTAGCCAATTATTAAGTCTCGCTTCATTGCGTGAATTGCTTGTGAATTGATGTGAATTGCTTGGTTGTATCTGATTGTACGTTATTGTTCAAAAGAAAGCTGATGAATAAACCATTTTGTTGTGCACCTGAAATTATTTAAACTTAAGGACCATGAAATGCGATTCAAAGTGTCGCTATGCAAACAACAACATATGCTTACAATTGCTTACAACAGAAACGTCGTCAGTTTAATCACAAAATTCCATTTCCACACAACTTGACCTGTACGTTGCAGCATCTACGTTCTGAGAGCTTTGAGCGCACCATTCTGCCACTCCTCGTGATCTTTCATTTTCTAAAAATGATTTTTAGAATTTTAATCAGCTTATAAACCAACGTTTTCGATTTCGCGGGCGATTTGCTCGAGTTCGACTTCTTCCGATATCAGCTTCTTTGACGTCAGAAACTGATTCTCGCGGATTTCTGTCGCTTTGCATTCCAAGCGCTTGATCGTCTCGTCGAACGACTGAAAAGTCAATCGATTAACCAGCCACACATGAGTACAGTACGTCTTGTTTCAAACGCGTTTGCTTAGCGACTTCCTTTGCCAGCAGCATTTCGGCGTCCGAGAGCGAATGCGAGAGGAACTGGCGAGCACTGTGCTTCTCCAAAACACTCGATTTCTCCGCTTCGGTAGCGAAGGACACCCGATCGACGTTTTCATGACTCCGATGGGACACAAACGCGCACAAGCCGCATAGAAACATCTGAACAGATTGTATCAGAACAGCAATTTGAGCTAATGAACCTCTGGCTGGTCATCGCGCTGGCATTCACCGCAATGGAGAGTTTCTTCCTTTGAAATGTGCTTCCCACAAGTGGAACAACTGAGCAAATGATCGACCACCGGGGTGATCTCCGGGAGGACGCATGTTTCTTGATTGTTTGAAAATGTAGCGAATGATCGCTTTTGTAGCAGATCTGCAAGAAGATGAACAGAATGAAATGGCCTTCGAATTGTGGCTCTGTACCTCGCAAAGTAAAGTTGGTCGGGAGCGTCGCTCCGCGTTGAAGACAAAATTCTTCACGGCATTCCGGGCATTTCGGGTTCTCTCCCTTCCTATCGGCGTCTGCAAACAGTTTCTCCTCGCATTTGGCGCAGATCGAGTGACCACACGCAGGGAAGACTTTCGGATCGTAAAAGTCGTCCTGGCACACCGGGCAGCTGCACAAATCGCTGTCTGCAAGGATGTTGTTCCCCGCTCGATTATTCTGCAAAAGTAAATTATCAATCGCTTCAGGCAACGCGTCAAACCTGGTGGGTAACAACAATCTTGTAAATAGCATAGTTCTCTCCTGACTGCTCAGAAAAGTAAATTGCATCGTCATCCTGTCGTACTGTCTTTGTCTTCTTCAAACCGTCGATCGTTGCAGTGATGTCCTCCAGCGTTTTAGCTCTAAAAAAAGCCAAAATAATCCATGTACGGCAAAGAATCGCGTACCCAAGATTAAGCTTGAAAAACTTTGGAGCAGAAGTGGATAAATTGACAAAATACACCTCCTCGCCGAACACACAACTGTAAACATCGCTTGTGCACAGCTGATTGACGTTGTTCAACAGCGTTATCATCTTATTCTCCTCATAAAATTGGTCGTTTAAGTGAAAAGAATTCAGAAAAAGTCGTCGTTTGCTTCTTATGATGTAGTGCATGCGATTTTGGACGTGAAGATTGGATTACGGTAATCTGAAACGATTTTGATGACATTGAAAGACATCTGGCAGACTTCCGGCTCAAACACAGCTGTCTCTCCGCTCTCTGACCTACCTACACTCAATAAGTAGAGACGCTCGTTCTCATAGCAGAAGACTCCGTAGTTGGAGTTGTAAACATAGCGCGAATGCTCAGTCCACCAGCCCAACCTGTTTCAAATCATTTAAATGAACTGAATTTCGCCTTTTCGTTGTCTTACCGTTGAAACAAACCGTCGTTGACAAGTCGCAGCGGTTTCGTCAGCAAAATTGAATTCAATCTCCGCACTTCTAAGCTGCCTTTTACGATACAGCAAAGAAACTTTGTTCTTGAAAAGCATGAGACTAAGACAGCGACCTAAACACGACAAACTTCAATTATCTGTACTTTGTACAATGATTACCAAGATGTGCTGAAGTTTAAAAATTGTCGTTTTGTTGCTCTTCAGATTCACCGCGCAAATCTTCTCGTCGTGCAAATAGTATAGGAGATCATCCTTGATTTGAAACGCCTCGCGGAATTTCAATGTTAAAGCTTTCCACGCGCATCCTGAAGCGAGTTAACTAACCCTCAGTGACTCAATCGATCAAGAACAGCTCACAATAACAAAACGCAGAACTGACGCTCGAAGGAGGTGACTCTTATCAGATTGCAGCGTAAAGGCTATGAATCAGCTTTTTTATTGTTTTGCATTGATAAGAAGCGCTTCGCAAAACGTACAGGGTGGCGCAAAAAAGTGTTACGCGTAAAATGATCTATATCTTTTACGTGAACAAGCAAAACAATCCGTGCTATGTACCATTTGAAAGAGCAGCACATTCTGTGCGAGAAACACTCCGGTACTTTCAAAATGGCTCTTCATGGATATTCACCACTCCAAACGCTTTTGGACATTTTTAAGGATGACGATGCGATCAGATCTGCGGTACTTTTGTTCCGTACCGTCTAAAGGGCGCGTTTCAGCAAGCCAACTATTTGTGCCTGTAGCGCAGCCCCTTTTCTTCAAAATTTCCAATTCCATAGCCGGGAGGTTGAAATCGAGGGAGTTCGAGGACAGAATGTCGTTGGTCGTGGAGGACGCACATGAATTTAAATTCGAGCAATTGCACAACTCATTTGAATTTGAATTCAGTTGTTTGAGTCAACCGGAAATATTCGTTTCGGTTTGTAGGCGTTTGCAAAACATCTTGATTTCTTGTTATCGTCAACTGGTCACTCTCGTCAATAAACTATACATGATGCTCGGAGACTTTGGGGGAAAATCTAGAATTACAAACTTCAACATCTAAACGTCATCGTTCCTTTTGTTTGAA
>MQUG01004245.1:0-13906 GCA_007213375.1 Steinernema feltiae | reverse complement strand
ACGCACCGAAAAGAACGTTCTGGAGAGACGCGCGACTCTGCTTGCACCTCTCTGCGGCGCTCTCCTATTCGCACACTCACTAGGACTGTTTGACTGTACCGTGAGCGCTAACAGCGAACACACACCAACAGACGTCCCACATGCCGCTGCTGTTAAGTGCTTTCCTGTTTCAGAATTTATTCGCGATTGCGACGACTCGTTTGATTGACCAACCAACTGATCTCTGCTTCTGTTTGCAGCCAAAGGTCACCAATCAATCCCATTCAGCGGAAATCAGGTAATTGCACGTTGCTTAGGAGGCAGATCAGATGGCTCCTCCTCAGCGCTAAGCATTTTTTGAGTGCAAAAAGTGCACGTGACTGATGACCGTCCGTTTCATTTGGGTCAAACCGGTTTGCGTTGCACTCCCGTTGGATCAGAAATGTTGATTTCTCACATCTGCGAGAGTCTTTTCCGTATAGTTTGATCTGGTGACGCGAATCAACGAATGCCACGTCGCACTGAGTGCTCCCGCTTGCCTCTCTGATAAGCAACTCCCTTGCAAACTCGCTTTTCTCGGAACTTTTCGGTCTCTTCTTCTATCACACGTGCTTGTGGCGCTAAGGAAAACACAACATATCCCTGAGGCTCGGTCGGCGCTCATTAGCGGCCAGAGCGGCAAATCATTCACTGCCACGTCGTCCTAAGTTCCGGCGTTTCGGTTTTCGATCCTCGCGAACAATTTAATCATTCTTGGCGCGCATCTGCTCCCTCCTTTCTGCGTCTGCTTTGCTGCTGCTCAAGAGCGTTGCGCGACTCAAAAAAAGGCAAAACGAAGGAGGCTCAAATTGTGACCTTTGGTCTCGAGCTATGAAGCTCGGCCAATGCCACGTTGCCACGTCGCCTTAAGACGCTCCTCACGCATTCTTCCACGTTCGAGAACGTTTTGCACTCGGCTGCCTGTCTTGCAGCTCTATTTGCTATGCTAATCCATTTTAATCCCGTTGTCCTTTTGTGGGTCGCAGAACATTGTAAAACATCGATTCTGGACTCAAATCGAGAAACGAAGCTGATATTCATGAAGTGGGGCCACCTTTTTGCTAAAATAAATTGATTTTTTTGGACAGCTTGGAACCCGTGGGGCCCTTTGCCTCCAGCTAGTTATTGATCGGGCTCATATACCGCTATCTTTTAAAAAAACTCTGTTTTCAAAAACTCTGAATGTTTAGAATTTTCAAAAATTCATAATTCAAAACTCCGGACTTCAATCATCAAAACAAGACGCTTTTATTTATTGAATTGTTACTTGGAATTTTTAAAAATTGGTTCCTTCTTTTTGTTGTTTTGCGGTGTGCCGCTCATTAACGTAAAGTTTCAATTTGTTGCAATTCTCGTGTCGCTTCCAGCGCATCTCTAATCGCTCCGGCTGGACGCGCGTTGCGTCATTGCGTGTGTTCTCCTCTCACTTCTCTCTCTCTCTCTTTCTCCACCGATCCACGATCGGATACCTTTTACTTCCAAAGACACATATAAATCCGTCGCTGGTCGACGGATTGAAACCTTTCGAAGAAAGAAGCTCGTTTCTGTTCCAATCTTTGAAGCTCGCGTTCCAGAAGGTCGTGAGTTCAGAGAGTCTGTGGTGTTGCCGTCACATAGCGGCATTTCATGTTCATTGAGCGTACACTTAGAGACGAAGAAGAAGACAATGGCACCTCCAGTGAAGAACGGCGAAGTTTGTGAACAGACTCTTCGCACTCGGAAGAGCCGCGCGAAGGTAAGTTGTGCCTGATCTGCGCAAAAACGCCCGCAAATGGCAGCAAAGAGCGTTGGGAGGGCAACTCTCTTTCTCTTCAGAAGGAACAGGCACTTGAAGACGCGCGCAGAGGCTGCACCGAAGCGACAACTCGCGCCGACGGCCTCCAGAATCAGCTTGTGATGAAAACGACCGCCTACGATCTTCTGGAGAGGCAGATGGCGGAGCTACAGATCCAGCTAAGATCGACCGTTGAGGAGCGCGATTTGCTGGCTATCGAGAACAGCCAGCTGAAGGCGCAGAGTCGATCGACTTCTGAAACCTCGCTGGAGTCGGCCTACTGCTCCAACGACGAAGTGAGCTGGAAATCTGCTTTTTGATGAAATTAACGCGATTTTAAAGGAACTCGCCGCTCTGTCGGACGACCAGGATCGCGTCCTCTTTCCGCTGCTCCAAGATGGAGTGACGGTTTGCTCTAATTGACTTAATCTTGAATGATTCTCTCTTTCAGGGACCTCAGCGGGCTGATTTGGCGTTTGGAGAGGAAATGCCGGATTTCTTTATGGATCCTGAGGCGAACTCGCAGCAGGATGGTGGAGAATCATCTGTTTTCAATGTATTCGTCTCCGAGGAGGACCACCACGGATTCGAGAAATCGCACCCTATCGTGCACCTCAAGAGGGAGGCAGTGGAGGAGGTGATGGTAAGACTTTGAGTATAATTGACCGTCAGTCGATAATGATTTCAGATTAGGGAACCATTAAAGCATTCATTTTCACCAAAATTTTCTGATTTTGCTTTAAAAATCTGTTTTTAGGCGATTCCTCCAGGCCGCGATCTTCAGGTCAATCTGAAGCGTCCGGCGGCCTTCGAAGAGGAAGAATTCGAATCCAAGCGGCCACACGTTGACGCTGTAGGTTGACATCATTTCACCGCGCAATCAATCCGCTCATTTCCAGCCGACCGAATCGTTCACGGATCATGATAAAAACCGACATCACAACGGAGCTCATTGCAACATTGCAAACCCGGTTTTCGGACCTCCGATCACGCCGCTCAAGCCGTCTGCAGAGAATGTTCACTATGATGTCGTGGTAAGCGACAAGTGCGCTAATTCCGTTGACCAGCGAGCGCCTTTCAGGTGAACTTGACGCCATCTGGCATCATCTATCCGGAGGACGTCATAGAACACAAGGGAATGTTCTACAAACGGTGCTCCAGGGTGCTCTTCATGTATCCGGCCGAATATTCACTCGTTCAAGTTCCCAAATCGCAGTGAAACTCAATTCATTAGTTTGTTCTCCACGTTTTGCAGTACTGACTCCCTACCAATATGCCGCCGCCCGGTCGTTGTTGCAACCGCCGCGTCCCCATGCGACATGACGCCTGCGACGGTCAGTTCGATGACGACATCATTTTGAATTATCCAAATGTTGGTGCCCAATAGGGCGTAATTTGTTGAAGAGGACCGGTATTGAACTACCGTACTCTTTGACGCTAAAATCATGCGGGTTTCGTGAGGAATCCTGATTTAGAGTGAAAATTCATTTGTAGGCAAAAATTTGAATTTGTTGTTGTCAAGAACTCCCTTCCTCCCCCTTTCCCTCTCCTGATTACTATATTTGTTAGAATATTGCATTTTACCATATTATTTGAGATGTTTATTTGTTGTTTCAATAAAGAATGTGAAGTTAAAGAATGGATATGGGTGCCGCGACAGATCAAAGTTTCATCGTTAAACCGCTGCGCCGCTAACATGCGGTAGCACTCAATGAGTGACCGAATTGACGTCTGCGAAGATAAGTCTAGAGATAACCTCATCTAGCACTTTCTCAGACATGTCCGTTGTGGTCTAGTGGTTAGGATTTGCGGCTCTCACCCGCAAGGCCGGGGTTCGATTCCCCGCAACGGAAGACTTTTTTCTTTAATTGATTATTTTGTGATTGTACGTAGCAAACAGTGGCCCGACATAAGCTCAAAAGACTTTTTTGTCTCGTTTTTTGGAGATTGATCGCCGCGAATCGATGACATCATTGTTCGAAACACAGAGAGAGAACACGCTCCGACGCGGCAAAATACTGTACGGACATGAGTTACTCCTGCAGAGTGGTCCGCACGCGGTTCCGCGCCTGCTTATGACTGCATCTCTCAGTTCAATTGAGAGTGGGAAAAACAAACAAGGACAGAAAGCCGCTGTTTACCAAAATTCATTTTGTTTTTGGCGCTGCAAAACACCTCGAAAAACAGATTTTATGTTTTTGTTGTAGAATTTCGAGTTTGAGAAACGTCGCTCGAGTTTTAAAACCGTTTTGCACTACAATTCTTTGATTAATTCATCTTTTTCTGTGCGGAAGACTTAATAAAAGGTTTTTTGCAGATCGAGCGCCGCGATCTTTCGATGACATCATTGTGCGGAACACCCAGAGAACGCGTGTTGGTCGCTGCGACGCCTGCGGCGCGCGTTTGCGGAGACGACAGACGGAGTGACCAACAAGAAGAAGATTCTAGAGCAATTTTTACAAAAGTTGCGAACATTCAGCCAGTTTCAAACTGATGCGACAAACAAACACTTTATTTTTCCCCGGACAGTGTCACACCTGATTGCTACCCTGGAATGCCTCTTATAATCATAAATCAAGCACAGGTCATATTTTCGCTTTATTTTGATTTAAAAAAGCTTCCATTCTTCACTTTTCACTTTTCAGTTCATTTTCAGTCCACTCAGCTAACCCCGCGTTGCTCAAGGGGCGTTCCACGCGTTCGCGAACATTCTAGAGCTCTTTTTTGCGTTCTTCACTCGCTCTTTGCGCCACCCCATTCGCTTGTTTGTGCGATTGCAGAGCCACGCGGTCGGCGTGAAGCGACAGAGCGAAGACCTGTTTTGCATGGGTCGACTAGTCAATATCACCATCTTGTCGTTCTCAGTGCTTTCCTGATTACTGTAGCTTCAATTGACTCAATCGCCTAAAGCGCATTCACGTCCGTATTTCCCGAAAACACATTTTGATGTTTGTATTTTGCTCTTTCAAAAAACGTTTCGAACAATTCGCCGCTTCCAGCGGCGTCCTTTTGCACTCTGACGCACTCGTCAACCCCCTCTATCTCTCTGATATCAACAGAGCGGACGCGTCGACTGCCCGCTCGCTCAGCCACCCCACTGCCGCTCTCCAACTCCGCCGCCATCACGGCCGCTTTCCGATTTGCCTTCCGCTTCCCCCAAAATACAAATTCGGTGCTTTCCGAAGCTCTCGAAGAACGAATCTCCATTTCCGCGGTTTTTGCAGATCAGTTTTCGAACCCAAGAATCGTTGCAGACACCTCGTGAGTTATTGATTGAGCTGCCGGCAGATCGTCGCAGCGTTTGATGTCCAAGAAGCGACGCCCGAAAGAAGAAAAAGAAATTAAATGGGTCGGCCGCTCAAGGAAGGCGAAGTGAAGCCGGGAACGATGCGGACTCGAAAGTGCCGCGAGAAAGTAAGAATTTCTGTTGCACTCCAGCTCAGTCGTCATTGGGAAAGATCGCGCGTTCGGTTCTTTCTCATCACTAACAAGCATATCGTGTGCTTTTGTTGATTTCTCGTTTTTAGGACAAAACCACGAAAGCGGATGCGCTGAAGCAGAACGAAGCGTTCAAGTTGGAAATAGCAGTTCTCCGCAGTGAGAATGAGGATCTAAACGTCAGCAACAAGCTATGCAAGCAGCTGATCGATTCGATGACGGCGGAGATCGCGGATCTGAAGATTCGCCCCATGGATGGAGCATCGTTTGGAGCGAATGGGGAGGTAAGCGTTGGTCTTTAGCTGCAAAATTCTTAAACTTTAAAAGAATTTCTTGTTTGAACTAAATCAAAACTGCACTTTGAACATCAACGGGTTTACTTATTCCTTATTCCAGGATCCTCCATCTGCTGAAGCGTTTAAGAAAGAGATCGCGCGTCTTAGAATCGAAAATTCGAGTCTCCAGGACAAGTGTCATCTCTCAAATCAGCGAAATGACGCGTTGACAGAGGAACTGAACCAATTCAGGATCTATGCTATGAATAAGGGAGCTGCGCTCGAACGGAACGGAAAGGTGAGTAGCTGGTTTGAGTATACATAGGCATAGGAACGACTGTAGCTCAAGTCAGTCTTTCAGTATTGAACTTTGAGTTGACTTGAATTATCGATACCTTCATTCCAGGTCCATCCAGCCGTTCCGAATCAAACGTCACCGCCGCTCTCCTCACCTACGCAAAGTCACTCGTACGAGGTGCGTTCATCTAGCTCATCCAACAACTTGATCATTCCGTCCTTTATAGTCCGATCCAGGGTATTGCTCGCATGGATCGTCGAATTCTCCGACCTTCAGCATCGGCACGAATCGCATGTCCGAAAGCGAGACGTGCAACTCTTCTTACACGCGTACCAGCAGGGAGAACTCGATGAATGAGGAATTTCCTGAGAATTGGCTCGATGACGAGTACACGTCGAGCAGCATCGGAGACCTACACGACTCCGTCTTTGGAAGCCCCAATCCGACCGCTCCTCAGTATGATGTTGAAATGAATCCGCCTGATTATCAAACCGAAGAGAACATTGAGGTGAGTGATCCGGTCGCATTGATCTCTGCAAATCCCATCTTTCAGAATGGAGCAAATCCGCCCAATAACGCTCTTGCACCTTATCCTCCGTATTACGGTAACTATCATTGTCCAGCCAGCGAAGCCGACAATGCAAATCAAATGCAGATTGCGCAATTGACTCCAATTGGAGTCAACCAGAACTACAACGAGTATGAGAAGGTAAATCAATTACTTTAAGGCAATTCCAACTTTGCTAATTCTGTTTCAGCCCTCTGAATCACAACAAGTTGTGATGTACAACAATCCTACCGTAACCGTCGCTAATGGACTCACTAACCAAGTCCAGAATAACTTTGGTTATCAACCAAATGTAAGTTTGCAGCGTCAAGTTTGAATCAAATCAACATTCGTAATTTTAGGTTAATCGTAATGTAGCAAATCCTGTGTTTGCACTCCAAACTAATCCTCCGCAACTGGGCGCACATGCCCCGCACATCAACTCAAATCGTGGTGGCTTGGTAGCAATGAAACCTGTGTTTGAAATGAAGGTCGACTTTTCCCGCATGTTCGTCGTCCAATCGCCAGACGGTTTGGTATTCTTCGTGCAACCCACCGTTGTCTCCGATCCCATCGTGGAATCCACTCCGCCTCCCTCTTTCCATCCCCCTGATCGCCCTCATTCGATGTGTCTCCCTACCGGTGTAGGTCCCCCGTACCCTCCAGTGCAGCAGTAGAACCTACTCACCAATTCTGTGTTGCCCTTCACGTTGTTGGCTTCCCACGGGAAGCACCCGCGCAATTCATCCATCCACCCCACACTTTGTTGCGACCAACGTCTTGAGCGACCGCCGGTGAGATTGACGACGACTTCTTCACTTCCCCTCCCCTCTCCTCTGCCCCCGCACGCAAGAGTTCTGCCCAGTAGGGCAGAACTCTTGGTGCCTGCAGCACATCGCTACTCTCCGTTCAGAGCACGAGTAGAGCAGATTGCTTCAAATCTAGAGCTAGATTTAAAGTAAAGCTGCTCTGCGCGTGCTTTGAACTGAGAGAAGCGGTTGGCTGACGCCCCGCACTCTTCTGTTCGAGAGTGAATGGTCGCAACGCGATCGATCTGCACTGTGCTCTGCGCTTCTTTTGCTTCCTGGACACGCTAGAAGGCCTAAGAAGCGCAGAGCAGAGTTCAGGTCGATGGTGGGTGCGACGTGCGCGCTTCTACGGAAGCCGCGCATTTTTATTATAAAACTTCATTCAAAAAACAACTCGGAAGTTGTCATCGTCGTCGTCAATTCACTGGAAGAATGGTGATCTTCCTGCTGCCCCAGTCCCCCTCTCCTCCTCGTACTATTTTGGTGTTTTTTTTGTATTTTCTTTATTTTTGAGTTGTTTGTTTTGTAAATTTTGCAGTAAATTGTGTTTAAAATGTCCGATGATGACTTTTCGCGACTTTCATGATGCGGCGTCTCGAGCCTACAGACGGGCGAACAGAAAATATAACAGATAACATTAAGAGTCCTGTAGCCACGGCAATCCGAGGAAGAAGAAGTCAGTTTAAATTTTAAACCCTGACACGGGCTGTCTGAGAACTCCTGAGGCTCTCCTCACTGCCTCTCAAAGGATGATTGATGACATTCTCCGTTATCTGGCTGTTTCCAGCCGTTTTGCGTGATTATGATGGCATGCGCGGATAGGTCTAAAATGGCCATGAAAATTCATGATTCATAGGTTGGCTATTATTTAGCCCTGTTCGTTCTCTTCGATCTCATCGCTTTGATGACTTCGTCAGCGTTTTCAAAGTATGCAACTTCCATTTCTCTCTGAAACAAGCAGAAATTGGCAAATGACGAAAAACCAAAAGCCGACAATATTCAAAGAGTTTTCCTTATTTTAGTCATTGACAACTTGGCAACAGGGTGACGCAATCTAAACATCGTTGCTCTGGCAATCTTACGACTACAGCGAAAGAAAGAAGAATGCATTTTGTATTTCGTTTTTAATGGTTCTAAATTTTGCACAAATGATTAATCAACTTATGAAAGTCGTCCAGATTCTTCAGTTAACAGCTGAATTCGATAAATTGCTTCCAGTTGATGCATAAACAGTCATTTTGTATAAAAAAAAACGACCTGTTTTGGTTCTGTTGACCAATCTGTTGTTGTATCGCAACGCCTGTTTGATCCGCGATGCTCGTTGTTCTCAGTCGGCAAAAAACGATAGACAGTCTTGAAAAGCTCTAACGACGGCTGTTTGAACGTGCTCATAGTAATTC
This sequence comes from Steinernema feltiae, assembly GCA_007213375.1. Classification (NCBI taxonomy): domain Eukaryota; kingdom Metazoa; phylum Nematoda; class Chromadorea; order Rhabditida; family Steinernematidae; genus Steinernema; species Steinernema feltiae. Next base: position 5,347 of record MQUG01004245.1, on the reverse strand, counting down.
AGAATCAAAAAGCAATGCGTTCCAAGGTAAGCAATGCATCCCGATGGCTCATTTAAAGAACGCCCGAGCTTAACCATTCAAATTGTGTCACAACGCTTGACGTTGGGCGCGCGAAATCTTGTTTATTTGCTTTCCGTTCGCTGCCTCTCGCACCAGAAATGGCCAAAGCTGTGCAAAAGGACGCCTTCAGGAAAAGCGGTCTTTCTGGCAACAATCGTGGGTATATTCCTTCACAAAATGGAAGTCAAGGAGGAACTTCTCATCAGCAGAACGACGGAGCTTCGTCAAGCGGACGCGGGTATCGAAATTTTGACCAAAATCCAATCAAGTAAGTCTTGAAATAGACCGACCGAGTCTATTTTCCCTTTAGAAACGACAGAGGCTCAAGTTCAAGCCCAGAACCGGAGAGAAAGCCGCGCCACGAGGTGCAAGATGCGGGAAACGTTCGAATGAACGCGTTCCGCTTCAATTTGACCAAAGCGGAGGCAAAGATCTACACGTACGAGCTCATTTTCGTCATGTATCAGAAGAAGCGCTTGCTGAGGAAACCAGAGAACTACAAACCGAGAACGAACGCCAAAGCGCTGCATCCCGACGAAGATCTCAGTCTCGGCTATCTGAGCGCTGACGAAGAAGAAGACGGAGTGGATGAGGAGGGCAAGAAGGCCTATTTCCACGGCACTGATATCTCCCATGGACCGATGGACGCGTGAGTCAATAATGACTAATCAATTATGAATGAAATTCCAGGGTTCGTAAGCAGAAGCGTAGAGCGTGCGTCTTCTCGCTGTTCCGCCATCTCGTGAGCACCAAAAGCAAAGTATTCCCTGGCTCAAAGTACGACTACGCGTTTGACGCTGTGCGCACGCTGTACACTCCACAAGAGCTGGAAAGCGACATTTCACAGGATCTTGAAGTGGTAAGAAATGAGATGAATAACTAGATTAAGTCTAGGAGCTTCAGATTTACCACTTTTGAGTCAGTTTGTGGTTAAATTCACCTACCTGAAATCAGTAAAATAACGATTATCTATTAGCGGCTAATGAGCAAATTCAAGTTGACCTGACTGTAGTTAGCTCCAATTGATTGTTTAAACCTCTGTTTTCAGGCGAATCTCCCCGCAGACGTTGTCGATTTCCTCGATTTGAACTCGCAGACCGACAGCGTCATGGCATTTCTGCGCAGAAGGGCGGAAGACATCGATTTACGGGAGTTCGGAACGGAGACAAATCCAATTCACGGAGTTGAAGGATTCCTCGAAACGATCACGTGGCAACACGCCTATGAAAAGTAGACCTTTCCGACTAAAACGTGGCTAAAATTCGATGTTTTTGTAGAATGAACGAACACGTCGTGTACGGAGATCGAAATTTCGCCATTGACGCCGCAAAGAAGTTGAAACACGGCAAAGGATTGAAGACTGTGATTGGATTTGAGAAGAGAATCGAACTCGTCCCCGACTACGACGCCGAGCAGTCGCTTCTGGACCGATCTGTGCTCCCAATCATGCGGATGACTCCAAAATTCGAGCTTTTCTACGATTTGGACGATGGTCTGACGCTCTACGATTTCGCGATTTGTCGCTTCTGCGCAGACAAACCGCGTGATATCACGCGAAAGCTGCAGAAAGAGACCTACCTGAGGGAGCTGAATCAATTGCTCAAGAACGCCATCGTGCGCACAAATCATCGCGACGACGGTCATCAGGACATTTTCATGGTCGATCACATTGATCAGCGGAACGCCCATGAGTGAGTGCGATTAGATCAAAAACTGTGAAAAACAATCATTTTGCTGCTTTCAGGATCGACGTCAACGATGAGGAAACCGTTGCTGAGTACCTCACTAGAAGATACGGTCATCGATCTGATTGGGATTACGAATCGCCCTGTGTGGCGCGTAAATTCAGGGGCCAGTTTGCGTACTATCCGCTCTGTGCGTTGGATCTGTTGCCGAATCAAAAGGTCACGTCGCGATTTCTGCCGCCTGGAGTGGTAAGTGAATTTTAATTGGATCTATTTTAAGGGGATAATCGAAGATTTTCCGTTTTTACAGAAAGGAGGAGGCCAAATGAGACAATTTTGGATGTACTTTGACCGAATGAGCCAGGCATATTTGGGGCTTGTCTGAACTTGTCCAAAAACGGCCAACTTACCTACTCTTGCTGCTGTTATTCTAAAAGCGCCATTTTCAGCAGCGAACCTTCCAAGAAGCATGTCAAAATCTGCCTGCTCATGCCATCAAGAACATCTCTCGCGCTCTGAACGAACTGCACCTGACCAAAGCATCCGCCGAGTACCACTCGGTCGACAGCTCAACCGTTCACCTCAACAACCCCTACTTGGACAGCTTCAAAATCACAATCGAATCCATTTTCATGATCGAAGTGCCGCAGCATCGCATCGAGGAGCCGGTCGTGGCGCACACATTCACCTCCTACAACGCGGAAGGCGGAAATTGGGCGCACGACAAGCTGGCTAAGTTTGTGTGTCCCGGCATCGCCGACTCGAAAATTGGAATTGTGTATACGGGTGAGAAGACGAAGGACGACATCGACGCACAAATCGGCCAATTCCTAAAGAAAATTACCGGCTGGATTCAGAGCAGAGGAGTCGACATCAACATTCGCGCTGGCAACCTCGATAATCGGTTTGTCACCTTTGGCAGCGAGTACAAAGGATACCGAAAGTTCGGGCACGGCTTTAAAGTGAGCGAGATGCTCGCAGAAGCGGAGCATCTCATCGATACGTTCGACCTACGACACGTGATTGTCATCTGCAACAAGCCGGACCCATCGAAAGTCGACCACACGCACGACGTGTGGAAGTTGGCCGAGCTGACCAACGCCAAGTCGCAGACTGGAAAGCGACTCGTCACCACGCAGTTCATCACTACAAAGACGTTGGCCGACGTGAACGTGCAGCACTCGAATCACAAGGACAAAATCACGTCGAGTTTTATCATGAAGATGAATTTGAAGCTTGGCGGCACGAACTACGTTCTTCAGCCGCACGGTAGCGCAAGAACGAGCGTTGGACGAGGCGGACGACCGAATGCGATGTAAGAACCAGAGCTTCCACTTCGATCTCAAAATTGAATTTCAGGACATTTCCGACTCTGCAATCGACCAGTATGTTCGTTGGAGTTGATGTGCGGCAGCCGGAGACGAATCTGCTGAACGGCGAACCCTCGTTCCATCCCACAGTGTGCGGATTCGCCTACACGAACGAGAACCCGAATTTCAAGCTTACTGGCAGGTACTGGTATCAGCGAGCCAAGGAGATTGACTTGCGCACGTTGCAAGCCAACTTTCAAGACGCGCTAGCACGCTATGGCCGCAATCTCCCTCTCTACATCTACGTGTACTGGCGAACGAATCGACGCATCAAGGAGGTAAGCCGTGAAGCTAAAAAACATTGATTTATTGACTTTTCCAGGATATGAGGAGCGAAAAAATTGCGCTTCAGGACGTCATCGACAAAGTCACCTTTGAACGCAATCAAACTAGAGGAGAAACCCCGCTGTCCGCGCCGAAATTGATCATCATCTCGGTGAATAGCAAACCGAACACTCGCTTCTTCAAGTACGACTGCAACTGCGACCTAACTCTCGACGGCAACGCCCAGGCGCAGAACATCACGGCCGGATTCTACGTCCGCGAGTCCTTCCTCAACAATCAGTTCACAATGGTCAGCCACAGCTCTAGCGCAGGGCTCGCCCTTCCCGTGCAGTTTACCGTTCACTCCAATTCGCTCACCAATGCGGAGCTCTGCGAGTTGGAGATTGAGAAAACGACAAATGCGCTTTGTTTCCTGCAGAACACGTCGCAGCACGCAACCTCAGTGCCGACGCCGCTCTACTCCGCCGTGGAGCTGAGTAAGCGTGGAATGAACAACTACAAGATACTGTAAGCGCATCCTGTTTGGTTTTCAGTGGAATAATGGCGATATTTCAGAGATGCATCGAATCGCGAGAACGAAACAGCAAAGGATCGTCAGAAGATGAGGAACAACAGCAATGAGACCTGGCAAAAGTACTACGATCTTCTTCTGCGTGATGTGATGCCCGTGCACGCTCACGAGGGCAAGTTTTGGGCGTAGAAGAGGAATTTGAAATACGGAGTTATTTAATAAACAATTGGTCGTACGCGGAAAAGAGGAAGAGAAGACAGTAAAGAGAAACTTCTGCGTTTGGCTGGGCGGTACAGGGAAAAAATAAAAAATAACCACTTTACCTGAGTTATAGAGGTCTGCGATGGGCTCCAGCCTTAGAATTAATTCAAAATAAAAGTGTCCGTACGGGGAAAAGAGATAATATAGTATTCTACATAAATCGGCGCGGTTAAGCAAAAAAAAAATGCTTTTAAAAGAGTTCTTGTGTTCTTAATGTTAGGAGGTTAGATCAATGGTGATTAAAAATAAAAGTATTCGTATGGGGACATGCGATAGTGCATTTAATTTAATTTGTTATACACAGAGTCATTGCATAAGACAGGTTAAATTACAATCATAGTGCGAGGAATGGTGTCCCCAAGGAGGGTATGGTGAGAGACAGAGGGAAGACGAGAAGGAAGGATGAGGAGCAACTATAGCCATAAATTCCCTCTGGATTTAAAGATCTTTGAGTTTTTCGTCAGGACCAATATTTTCGGGAAGCGAGTTCCACTTGAATATGACACTGTTAGAGTTTCGTTCGGGAATCGTTCGGGAACTGACATTCGGGAATCTGGACGTTTTACGGGCAACAGGTTTAATGCGGAAATGTTCCTAGATCGAGTGATTGAATCGTGGAAATTCGTTTACAAATTCGCGCAGATCGCGGCACCACTACACAGTCTTACGAAACCAAAGGCAAAGTTCAATGCATAGACAACGCTCGTTGAGGTCGTCGGTTTAATTACCCATAGTTGAGGTAAACATTGAAATCCGCTCTTTCAAACGAATGTGGCGAGATGAAAATTTTGGAACTGCGTCCCTTCCGGGATGCTTATAATAAATACAGAGTTAATAACCTGATTTGCTGTCGACTGTTTGCCCGAAACAACTAACCGCGTTATGACGTTCCTAGCAAATCATCGTACACGCACCTAAAGTAAAGTAGCATTTTGCATTTAGCATACCACGCTGAACATACGCGATCTCGTCAGAGCTCGCAAGTCAAGTAGCGTCTTTTTCACACAAACATAGATTTTTCATAGATTGCGAAATGTTCACTCATCTTTGCGCAATTCGTCGACTTGGCTCTGAAAGACTAGCTTCACACACTCTTGTGCTTACTTTCATACAAACGGCAAAAATTCAGCAGCAAATCAGGTTATTAACTCTGTTTTCTTTATAAGCATCCCGAA
>MQUG01004242.1:0-29677 GCA_007213375.1 Steinernema feltiae | reverse complement strand
ACTGCGAAATATAAATCCTATCCAACGGGCATTTAACAACGGGCTTCTCCAACGACTTGCTAGTTGACACATATCGACAGAAGGAATTATCGTCTGAAAATATTTCTTAGTAACAAATCTAAAGGGCAGCCATACGCATAACAATCAGCTCTTGCCACGCAGGCTTTGTAAAAGAGAACACGTAAATTGCTGGTTGGATGTTCATGTTGTCATGCTGACATTGAGGAACAAATGGGCGATCGGGAAGCATGGAAGTGCTCCACATGTTTTCGAAGTTACATGAAGTTGGAAAACAGATTCTGGAATTAAAAATGGCTTGATTGTTGTGAATTGAAACCAAATCATCAGTCTCGCCTGTTCTGCACTCGGTAGCTGAAGCCACGTCCATGCAATTCTCAAATTCCTGTATTTTTCACAGCACGATGGAAAGGCGATACTTCAATGTGGATTACGCATTCAGCGCATGAGGTGCGCAGACAACATGTTGACTGTATTCGTTGTTCCTGACCTCTCGCCTCTCGCTTCCATAAAACCCAGGACTAGCGCGGACCAATTCAAATCGAGAATTCTGTTGATCGACATGTTCCTTCTGGTCCTCTCTGCTGTAAGTCGCAAACAGATGGGGAATACTGTATCTGGGTTTTTAGGTTCTTTTCGCAGCTTCCGCCGATGCGATCGACTGCACGACTGTCCTCTGCGCGCCACCCAGGTTCTGCAATCCAGGGGAGCTCCCCAGCGGCGGTTGCTGTCCCTGCAAGATTCGTCCGATATGCACTACGGTGCTCTGCATTTGGCCGCCGAGAATCTGCCGCCCTGGAGAGCAGCCGAGCGGCTGCTGTCCGTGCAGAAAACTCCCGATTACATCGTGTGTTGGCGTGATTTGCCCCGCTGTTGTCAGAATCTGCGCTCCTGGTGAACAGCCGGCGGGATGCTGTCCATGCAAGCAACTCCCCATCACCTCGGACTGACCGCTTCTTCGGATTCTGTATTTGTGATTAACTGAAGTAACTGTGTGGGTGTAATGAATGACTGAATTTTTGAGATTTTTGTCTTCTTTTGTCCCAGAGATACCACAAACAAACATCTAAGCACGTGGAGTAGAATTGAAAATTCATCAGTGTGGTTAATTGACAGACTGGCAAGGAAAGCATTTGGCTTAAACCTCATTACTTTAACAGTATTTATGGGACTACGCTGGACGCTGTCCTGCCCGCACCTGAATGGAATTGGAGTGTTTTTGCTTTCATACAGACCGAGAACGCATTGCGCCATTTGGTCTGATTGTAAGTTGCGGAACTCTTTAGGGACACGGACACCGTTCAAAACAGGTCTTCGATTTTTCTGAAATTTAGTGTACCCACTAACTCGATCCTCGCGATCATGATGGTGAAATCAGATTTTTTATAGGACGCTCCAGTCTTGCGCTATAAAAATTAAATTATTTATTTAAATCGTCGGTTTCAGCCGAAAAACCTTTAGAAAGAATGTTTAGATTCAAATACATCTCGGGCAAGGCGGCAGGCGTAATCGTGAGGGTAGAGAGTACAGTATTTTGGAAGGAGACGCATGGAAGGAGCGTCTCCGCGGTAGAGCGACTTGGGGCAGCCGTACGGTTGAGGACGGCACCAGCTGGCGTAGTCGGAGGATTTGAAGCTCTGGCAGAGGTCGGGATAACGATCGCAGAAGTTGGGTTCGACTTCGAATCCGGCGCTCTTGAAGCCGCTGCAGAGAGGATGATGTGGGAAGCGCCTGCAGTTCAAAGGAGGGGTCTTGAAGTCGCCAGTGCCGTGGCAGAGCGGATGCGTCGGGTTCCACTCGCAAATGTTACCGTAGTGTTGACCCGCGGCCTCCTTCGCCGGCATACTCTTGTAGTAGGGCCAGGCGGTGGCGACGGCGAGCAGAGCGGCGAGGAAGCAGAAGACGACCTTCATGGCTGACAGCGGATGAAGTGAGAAGCCCTGCGAGCTCCCTTTTATGGAACAAAAACAGCGGAATTTAGGAAATTAATTCTCAACCAGAGTCGCCCACGACGGACCTGAAGGCTGAAGAGAAAACACAATTTATGCGGAGAAGTTGTTCCTGGCGGCGTCGGGCGATTTTGCAGCGATGGTGAGAGACCGACGTGCGCAAATCAGCTTTAAAGCGACATGCCCTCAGAATCACGCGAAACGGCCGAAAACAGTCAGAAAAGAGCCAGCGTCACCAAATTGCATTCGGAAAGCCCTGTTGAGTGAGCTGCAATGTGACTGACTTTTGATTTTGACCTTCATAGATGCTAATCAGAAAGAATCAAGTACTCCGCCTTGAACTCCGACCCGATATCATCTCTGCTCCTGACCTTTGCTTGTAGGAGCTAACCTCTGGCCACTCACATGTCAGTCGATGACTGTTTGACTGTTTCAAGCCGTGACGGCTACTACATACACGATATCCGATTCTTTACACCTTTTATCCCAATAAAATACATTTTTAAATCAGTTTTTCAGCATTAGTGGTCTTTCTTTTCCGTCAATCCCAGGAGGGCGCGGATGAACTCGTTCAGCTGTTCGATGTTCACCACGGGCTTTGCCGGACGGATTTGACAAGGGCAGCATCCCTGCGGCTTCTCGTTAACATCGCAATATTTGATCTTTCGAGTGCAGATCACACCAGCGCAGGAATGGATGGGGCGAGGAGTGCACGGACAGCACCCCTGCGGCTTCTCTCCCGCCCCACAGTACCGCAGCTCCCTCGTGCACTTCATTCCAAGACAGGAGGTGATCGGCAGTATGCAAGGAATTGCCGTGGTAACTCTTGTCGTCTTGGTAGCCTTGGTAGCCTTTGTCCTTGTCGCCTTGGTAGCCTTGGTCCTTGTCGTCTTGGTAGCCTTGGTCGCAGCGGTCGCAGCGGTAGCCGGAGTTGCGGCAGTTGCAGCGGTCGCCGGAGTCGCGGCGGTCGCAGCGGTCGCCGGAGTCGCGGCGGTCGCAGGAGTCGCGGCGGTCGCAGCCGTAGCCGGAGTTGCGGCGGTCGCAGCGGTCGCCGGAGTCGCGGCGGTCGCAGGAGTTGCGGCAGTTGCAGCGGTAGCCGGAGTCGCAGCCGTTGCGGCCGTAGCCAGAGTCGCGGCGGTCGCAGCCGTAGCCGGAGTTGCGGCGGTCGCAGCGGTCGCCGGAGTCGCAGCCGTAGCCGGAGTTGCGGCCGTAGCCGGAGTTGCGGCAGTCGCAGCGGTCGCCGGAGTCGCGGCGGTCGCAGGAGTTGCGGCAGTTGCAGCGGTAGCCGGAGTCGCAGCCGTAGCCGGAGTCGCGGCGGTCGCAGCCGTAGCCGGAGTTGCGGCAGTCGCCGGAGTTGCGGCGGTCGCAGCGGTCGCCGGAGTCGCAGCCGTAGCCGGAGTTGCGGCCGTAGCCGGAGTTGCGGCAGTCGCAGCGGTCGCCGGAGTCGCGGCGGTCGCAGGAGTTGCGGCAGTTGCAGCGGTAGCCGGAGTCGCAGCCGTAGCCGGAGTTTCGACAGTCGCCGGAGTTGCAGCCGTAGCCGGAGTTGCGGCAGTCGCCGGAGTTGCGGCGGTCGCCGGAGTTGCGGCGGTCGCAGCCGTAGCCGGAGTTGCAGCCGTAGCCGGAGTTGCGGCAGTCGCAGCCGTTGCGGCTGTTGCCGCGGTCGCAGCAGTCGCTGGAGTCGCGGCAGCGGTGGCCAGAGCAACAAGGACCTTCAATCAAAGCGTCAACGGTCATTCAATCTGAAACATTCCTCACCGTGGAGAGCAGAAGGAGGATGAAGAGAAGCTTGGTTGTCATGACTGCGTTTGAGGGAACTCGATTCGGATCCCGCTTATATATGGAATTGACAATCAAGGAACAGAGCCGCTCGGCACGGGATTACAGCTGAACGCGTGAACACCGCGTTAATCTTCCAGTTAAGGACAACATTTTGAAAACGCCCAAAGTGAAAAATTGCAAAAAACATGTTGACTGCGTTGATGTTCCGCTTGCGCAATCCGTAAAATCGGGATTAAGGCGCGTTCACTCTGATTCGTCAAGGGAGCGTCATGTTGCAGCTTCCGCCGTGCCGCCAAAAATGCCAGAGAGACGTAACGTCGAAAACCAAACGCCAAACTTCCGAGTTTCAGAGGAGATCTTAGAGCGAATGATATCGTTCGTGCGAAAGAGTTCCGAAAGTGTTTTAATGAATTTTTTAAATTTTCGAATTTAGATTCATGTTTAGCTGACATTTCAGATGGAACTTATCCGGGACTACAGCTACTTTTTCCATCATGCGCAGAGTCAGCGACGCCATATTAGTGATATTAAGCTCAAGGCGGTCGTCGTTGATCCGGACATCAACTTACAAGCACGAATGATGCGTGCCATGGAAATTGTGCCGTTAGCCGATGTATGCTCTGTTCGGAACGACTTGACCTTGAATCCGCAACTTGATCCGTTGGCTTGCAACGAATTATGTTGTTCGCCAGCCTTCGAGGGCGCAAGGCGCCATTATTTCTACACGAAGAATGGAGCGTATATGACAGATCTTTAAAACGATCAACCTGTACTAACAACAGTGTGGAAGCGTCACATCACGCCCTTCATGATCATTTTGGCTGCGCACGTCCAACCGTTTGGAAATTTATCTCTTTAGCAAGTTTCAAACGAAATTAGTCTTGGATGTTGAAGAAATGGAAGCAAGTTAGAAACCCTTCAGCCGTATGGAAAGACGCGAGTGATAGAAAGAAAGCGGTAGCAGAATTCTCAACTCTCTGTTCTCTTCATTTAAGGTCAACGTGCCAATCGATGAACTGCACACGGCGATTGATCGACGAATCTCTCAATTCAAGTATCGATTGATTTGAAGTCGAATCTTTGATGCAATACGCCCATACTCCCTATGAGCTCCTGGTAATATGAGGCGAACTAACAAAACTTCAATGCAGTCAACATGTTTTCGGAGTTTTCATGATGTTTTAAGCTTCAGCTCTTCAACACAAAAATGCTGGTCTCGACTGGAAGGAAGATTATCTCACTGTTTACATTTTTTACGCAAATCTAGTCTCACGTGGCTGCGTTCCCTGATTGTTGGCTTATATAAACAAGAGCCACACCAAGTTTCACTCAAACGCAGTCATGTCAGCCAAGCGTCTCCTCGTCGTCTTCCTGCTCTCCACGGTAAGACTTCCCTAAAATGGAATGACCATAGCGTGTTGTAGGTCTATGTTGCAACACTTGCTGACATTGCAATTCCTCCGATCAACCCCTGCGCTACAGTACTCTGCGCGCCTCCAAAAGCGTGCGGACCAGGCGAGAAACCCACCGGCTGCTGTCCTTGCAAGAGCCTCCCGATCACCTCCTGTCTTGGAGTGATGTGCACGATGGAGCTGCGGTACTGTGGGGTGGGAGAGAAGCCGCAGGGGTGCTGTCCGTGCACTCCTCGCCCCATCACTTCCTGCGTTGGTGTGATGTGTCCTATGGTGGTACGGTACTGCGATATTGGAGAGACGCCGCAAGGATGCTGTCCCTGCCACATCCGCCCGATTTCGGCGCAGATTGCGGCGATCGTCGCGCAGTTGAACGAACTCCTTCATGCTCTCCTGGGATTGGCGGGAAAGAAGGCAGATTAAGGGTGGAAAGCTGATTTGAGCGTGTATTTTGTTGGGATTACGGTGAATAAAGGCTTATTTCGGGTGCGGTAGGAGGCCAATTGCAATTGGCAAAGTCGGTCGACTGTCGTCACGTGGAATGGGAATGACGAACGTTCTGGATTAGGCTGGGACAGCGAGATGCTCTGCTGCTCCCAGAGCTCCCGAGCCACAAGCAGATTTGCTCATGAACACACAAGAAGGACCCAATTACAAATGGCGTCTTATCACCGCGTGCACTCGCGGAATTAAACAAGTGTGAATGTAGAGCGTGTACGGTGTTGATTGGTCTCCTGAGGACGCCGATTCTTCCCGCCAAAAGAGAATTGCAGTATTGATAAGAGTCTTTTGTAACAGATTTAAACTTTTGGGAGCTTGTGATCGATCACAAGACGTCATGGAGAGCGAGAACACGTCACGGCGCGATGGTCTGATTTTGTCACGTTCCGGAGGAGGAAGTCAAACATCAATCATGCGCTCTGGTCGTGATTGTCAACATCGTTCAGGTGGACTGTCAATCCAGGATTGAGACATTGAGTTTGTGTGTTTAACGAACGGTCGCTTATCTGATGCGACAACAGAGTGACGCGTTTGTAAATGGCGCCGTTGCGTCATCAACGAAAAGCGAATTGCAGAAAAACGCGCCAAATGTCGATCTCTGCCTGCCATTTGATGTTATGCAGCCACAGAGCTATGCAGTGCTCTCTACTCGGAATCGCTCGTTACTCTAGCATCAACAGGCCAAAAATCAAAGGAAACAAGTTTATTGTCATTGCCTATCGTCCCAGGTCATTCCATCCAAGCAATTCCAAGCAATAATCAACATCTTACGTTCCAAGAGATCTGTGAATACTTTGGGTCATGTCCTGAAGATCGGTGGTGATCTCCTCGCAGTCGCGGCGCATCTGCTTCAGCGAATCGAGGACCTTTTCGGTGACGTCAAAGTCGGCTTCGTCTTCGTAGAAGTCGTTCGCGAGCTGCACGGTCCTCCTCTTCAACTCTTGCAGGAGCTCGATGGGGACGACGACGAATCGGTCTTGGACTTGGCATCGCTCCACTTGCTGGAAGACCTCCTCGATTCCGTAGTCGTTTAGTGCGGCGGCGGTCATTTCGCTATTCCCAAAGGCGGTGATTAGTCACACAAGTCGTGATAAGAGAACAAGATGAGATCGACGTGTTGCACGACCTTCTTTTATAGGTGTGCTCAAAGGAGGCGTGGAGCTGTGGTTGAGTGGCTGTGGAGTGAAATACTAACATTCCTGCTTAGTAATGGGGAAATTTTACAATTATAGTCTTAAAGGATGATCTACATTACTAACTGAACCGTGTGGGACTTGCAGCATGACCCTAATTATGGCTGATTGAGTTGCTTATAGCTAAAGTTGAGCGTATTCAAAGTGAATAAGTAACTGGCGCCATTTCCCCGGTCTCAACAGAACAAACAAGCAAATGCTTTATCATTCAACAAACAGAGCGATCAGATTTGACTCCAATGTTCTCTGGTGTCAACTCAACTTGGCAAATCAAATCTTCGCTCTTTGAGTTACGTAAAAACGGGGCCTTTGATGAAGTGATAAGTGCTATTACTCCCTCTATACCACTTTTCAGACTGATGGTGGAAAAGTGCAAACGGGCCAGAAAAGGTTCAACTGGCGGTCCAATGTTGATAAGAACCCTTTGTAAGAACCACTCAATCTCCATTCCTAAACCAAAATGCTTTTTAGAGCGGGAACAAAATGAAGTCTCAACTGGCGAGTTTGATTTGAGTTGGCTTTATTTGAATTTGTCCGACGTCAGTTATTTCCACTCGAAACGCTGTAAAAAAGGTACCGAGCTAGCTTTGTCAAAAATGCAAGTTACGTTTTGTAACTCCCAGCTGTGTGAGGACAATTTAGAGCCATAAAAGCCAAACGGACACAACAAACACAGCAGAGCTCACAGTTTTTAGTTAAAGTGCAAGTAGTGATAAGTCGCCTTTTGTAATTCTGCACTTTCCGGGTTTCACTGTCCGATCAAACAAACATAGCAAGCACTGAGTTCAGGGAAGCTGGGATTGTGCTCGGAGCGTGAACAATCAACGCAGACGAAGAATGTTTCTCCATCTTTCTTGAATCTTTACATCGAAATGATCTGACGGAGCCGACTACAAAGATGAACGTTACCCCACTCGCTGTCCCATCAAGATAAACTTTGCTCGATGCAAAGAATTGTATTGTGCTGAAGCCAACACGTACCGGGCTACAAACAGTCTACAAACGGGCTACGACCGGACTGTTTGCCGTCGAATCATTTATAGGCCAAAATAAACGATTGACGGTTTGTTTGCAAACGGTTTGGGTTTGCCATCTGATTTCGCCATTCGCGCACTGTTTGGCCTCTTCCTTCTAGAAGTATTCCAGAAGCAGGTGCAAGGTCTATAAAATGCTAGCTGATTTCGCTCAAAAGGCGCTCATTGGTGCGCAACTCCTTCAAGTCAGGCGGGCGAAAGGGTTTCAGCTACGACTACCACCAGTTGACGCCATTTATCGCCCCAAAATAAGAACATAATCGATATAATGAATTTAATTTATTCAGCGGAGGGCAAGGATGTCTTGTAGACTTTCATCTCCATTGTACAGTGCACTCGTTCAAGCTCGTTTTGTGGCATGTCAATGGAGCTTCGATTAGGTTTCAGTGGAACACGCCACTAATGCGTTTCCAAAAGTGGTGACCAGCCGGAGTCGCTGGAGTTGCCGCCGTTGCCGCGGTCGCAGCAGTCGCCGCTGTTGCCGCGGTAGCAGCGGTCGCCGGAGTCGCAGCAGCGGTGGCCAGAGCAACAAAGACCTTCAATCAAACCGTCAACGGTCATTCAATCTGAAACATTCCTCACCGTGGAGAGCAGAAGGAGGACGAGCAGAAGCTTGGTTGCCATGACTGCGTTTGAGGGAACTCGATTCGGCTCCCGCTTATATACGCAATCGACAATCAAGGAACAGAGCCGCTCGGCGCGGATTACATGAATAAAAAACACGAAAACAGAGGGTTAATCGTCCAGTCAAAACTGATATTGTGAAATTGCAGCTTTTTGACGCAAAAAGCAACAACATGTTGACTGCATCCTCTCCTGGATCAGGACGCGTTCACTGAAATTCATGCCACTAGTGCTGTTCTTTGTCCATCAGCCCGAATCCTCTCCGTCCTATAATCCAATACCGTTATGTATCCGGCCCTTACGTTCCCAGGACGATGGATGTGTCCGTGCGCTCACTTCATTGGTATTTCAGCCATTTTTGTTTATTTCACTGTTTTCATACACTCAAAAACTCAAACGTTCGTTCTCTGTTGTGAACACGAGGAGATTGTTACTGTAGCCCTCAAAGTAGACTTCAACCTGGTACTGTTTCTTCTTACAGATGATTCTGTCCACGTCGGGGTGCTTTTCGAAGAGATCCACGAGCCTCTTGCAGACCATCCAAGTTAACTGATGTCCTCTTTCCAGGCGGGACAGTTTCATCATCGACGCGCTCACAAGTTTCAGCAATAGATCAGATCACTATATGCTGAAGCTGAAGATGTCCATTCTCCTTTCTCCGACAGTTGAAGTTGTTTATTTACAGTTTACATCACCACACATTGCGGATTCCACCTTCCGTTGAGAAGACAAAGACATCGTTACTGTAGCCCTCAAAGCAGATCTCTTTTTGATTGTATCTCTTTTGACAGACGATTCTGTCCACGTCGGGGTGCTTCTCGAAGAAGTCCACAAGTCTCTTGCAGACCATCCAAGACAGATGAAGTCCTTTTCCCAAGTTATAGTCACTGCGGAGCTCTTTGTTCACGTCGTACATCCTTGGATTGACGATGCGCTCCAATTTAGCGCCTTCCTCGACGTCTTTTGGCCTCACACCGCTCAGGACCAGTTGATCGACTGTAGCTAGATAAGCATTTCGGATGTTCTTGGTCATGAAGCCTCTAGATGCACCACAAATATGTTCAGCGCATTTGATTTCGACCAAACTCTCAGAAATAGCGTCTAAATGACTCAGAACTTCAAAATGCAAAGAAATCATAGGATTACCGTACGCATCCACTTCATTGCGAATCAAAACCTTCAAATTTCCAAGACTCAACTCAGTAACTAAGTAGTTCTGGGCTTGTGATACGTGTAGGTCATACGGTAGAGGCTCCTGAAATGACAATAGATGTTGATAACTTAATACCGTACCTCTGAAGACATGTATCCTTCAAATACAAAGCCAAACGATGAAAATCCTTTATTCTGATTCAAAAATGTAGTTTGAGCTGTTGACCTCAACGCCAACAATCGCTTCCCACAAACATCGCCCAGTTGTGCGGTGATGTCCAGCTGCGCGCTCGGCAACATGCAGTGCACAATGTCAGCAATTACTCCGCTTGAAGAAATCACGTCGACGTGCTGAAAGTAAGATTCTCAATCAGGCAAACCGCTTTCCGTACCTCAAAATCAAGAAATCCTTTCTTAACGGCCGTTGTAAAGAACAGCGCCTTGTTGGGGAAGCAGTTACCGTAGCTGACGGTACACAGGCTCAGATCGCGGACGGAGAGCGGCACTTCTAGGCGGTCGGCGTTCAGCACGGGGAGATCCTCCTCGGTAATGCGCGTCACGTCGCACGTCTTCGTCTCGTCGTCCCAGACGCCGTGGAAGAAGCCGACGCGTCGGAGCGGGAACATCTCCAGGAGGTCCCAGCAGCGCGGATCGGTGCTCACGGAAATGTCGTCGTTCGCGGCCATCTCTAGCTGGAAATGCAAAAAAAGCCAACAGGATACCAACAGGACAACAGGATAACAGGAAAAAAAACGTTCGGAAAAACTGTTTGATTACAGTCATAATCCACACCAGTCAGCGTTAATCGCGTGGAGCGCTCACAAGTGACAAAGAAAAGCAAAGAAGCGTTCGTAAGCTTCGCAAACGCTCATATTCTTATTCTCAGCAACGGGGTTTTTCTCGCCGTTGTGCTCAGAGTCAGTTACGGTATGACTGGCCTGTTTTTATTGTGCTGTGCTGAAGATTCGTTCGGTTAAATGTTTTTAAATATTTGTTGGTCAGTTGGTCAGTTGACCTAAGAATCCATTCGTTTCATATGATCACAGCCGAAGCATAACAAATTGGTCATCTGACAAACCACAAACCACAAAAGGTCACAAACCAATCCTGAAAGGTTGAACAATGCGCAGCTCAAGTAAGAGTACGAGGTTTTTCGAACCTTCAAATCCAGAAAAAGGTTAGCAGCAGCCGTCTTGAAAAACACGGGTTTGGTGGGAAAGCAGTTACCGTAGCTGACGGTACTCAGGCTCAGATCGCGGACGGAGAGCGGCACTTCCAGGCGCTCAGCGTTCAGCACGGGGAGATCCTCCTCGGTGATGCGCGTCACGTCGCACTTCTTCGTCTCGTCGTCCCAGACGCCGTGGAAGAAGCCGACGCGGCGGACCGGGAACATCTCCAAGAGAGTGTGCGTCCATAGCTGCGGATTTGTACTAATAGTAACGGCATCGTTGTCAGCGGCCATGTTGAACTAGAAAGAAGGAGGTAATACCAGTAAACGTAAACTACCATATATATATGACAGAACCGTTCGAAACGAATGTTTACTTTAAAGGGACAGTGACATCGCTCCAAAAAAGTCTCAGATTTTTTTGAAATTTCGTCTACCCCCCCACATTCGACCATTGCGACCAAGATGGCGCTTACAGAATTCTTGTAGGACAGCTCAGTCTTGAGCTATAAAACTTAGGGGGGGAGCCTACATTTAGTGGAAAATCACTGGTCCTGGCGCGATATGATTGCGGTTGGAAATGCGTTGTACGGTAGCACTTTGACCGTTCTTTGTCGAAACTGGCTATTTCAGGCCATTTCGAGTGATTCTGATGCCGTGAGAGTTCTTCCCGACCTCGAATTGGTCTAGAATGGCCATGGAAACACAGGTTTGCGCTTATTTGGCCGAAAAACAATTAAAAATCGATTTGTGCGGTTGCGCGCGAACGGCTAAGTCCGCGATTGGTCAGCGAACGACAATTTTTTGCCTTTTTTCGGCCAAATAAGCGCAAACCTGTGTTTCCATGGCCATTCTAGACCAATTCGAGGTCGCGAAGAACTCTCATGCCCTCAGAATCACTCGAAATGGCCTGAAATAGCCAGTTTCGACAAAGAACGGTCAAAGTGCTACCGTACAACGCATTTCCAACCGCAATCATATCGCGCCAGGACCAGTGATTTTCCACTAAATGTAGGCTCCCCCCTAAGTTTTATAGCTCAAGACTGAGCTGTCCTACAAGAATTCTGTAAGCGCCATCTTGGTCGCAAGGGTCGAATGTGGGGGGGTAGACGAAATTTCAGAAAAATCTGAGACTTTTTTGGAGCGATGTCACTGTTCCTTTAACCTCGTAAACCAAGGCCATAAAGCACACCAGTCAGCGTTGATGGGATGCTCTCAGCTCAGCGACAGAGAAAATCAAAATAAACGAAATAAATGGCGTTTGTAACGGCCGATCGCTGTAGCCCTTAAACTCTTTTCTCTCAACAAACGAACCGCCGCTGGAACGCCCTGCAGATGGGTACATTATCGCTTTCAAGTAAACAAAGCTCCAAACATGCCTTGCTGGCGTCTTACGCCGTAAGACTAAAAAGCGCATCATCTCAAAAACTGCGCACGATGTCCTCTTAAGTGTGCCAAATGAGAAATCCACAAGGCTGACATGGCATTACCGTGATTTTCGCGGTAATAACGCGGTGGACAACAACAAACAACCAAAAAGATGGAAAGCGCGTTCTACGCTTTCATCGGAACTTCGTTCAGATCAGTACAGATTAACTCAAAGCAGATGGAGCGACAAGATAAAGAATTGGAATGAGTAAGTCCTCGCCGGTGCTGTGTTGTTTGAAGCCTGATCAGCCAGAACCTAGACAATTCGCCCTCAAATGTCGGGTCACCGCAAGACTTCAAGATGCCGTGGAATCCATTATTCATATCCGTTTCTGTTCCTTCCAGCAACTTGTCGATTAAGGGAAGCGACTCACGCTTTGGTTGATCACATTTTATTTATTTACATTTCAAAGCACACACAGGGCTTCTCACTCCGTCGAGAACACGAGGAGATTGTCACTGTAGCCCTCAAAGAAGATCTCTCTGCAATTGTACTTCTTCTGGCAGAGGATTGTGTCCACGTCAGGGTGCTTCTCGAAGAGCTCGACGAGATTCTTGCAGACCATCCAAGTCAGCTGAAGTCCTTTTCCCAGGTTGAAGTCACTGCGGAGCTCTTCGTTCACGTCGTACATCCTTGGAAAGACTTCGTACTCAAAATCACCAAGATTCTCGACGTCTTTTGGCTTCACACCGCTCAGGACCAGTTGGTCGACCGTTGACAAGTAGGCTTTCCGGATGGTGTTCATCGTATATCCTCTAGCTGCTTCGATTATGTGTTCAGCGCATTTGATTTCGACCAAATTCTGCGAATTCGCGTCTAAATGAAACGATCAAATGATAGCAATTGATGAGAACAACGGATTACCATACGCATCCACTTGATTGCGCATCAAGACCTTCAAATTTCCAAGACTCAACTCAGAAATGACGTAGTTGTGGTCTTGTGTTTCATGAAAGTCGTACGGTAGAGTCTCCTGAAGTGACAATGCATACATGACATGTAGATGTTCAACTCCGTTAAACGTTGATTCAAGCGATCAGTAAGCTATTAACAACTAAACTGAATACCGTACCTTAGATGACATGTACTCTTCGAATACGGAGCCAAACGATTGGATTCTATTTGCAATTGGATATGGAATTGTTGATCGCAACGCCAACACTCGCTTTCCACAAATATTTCCACGTTTGACGGTGACGTTCAGCTGCGCAGTCGACCACATGCAGTTCACAATGTCAGCGATCACTCCGCTGGGAGCAATGACATCGACGTCCTGAACATCGATAGTTTGAAACTCAAAAAGTGGATATTTGTACCTCAAAATCAAGAAATCCGTTCTCAACAGCCGTTTTGAAGAACAACGCCTTGTTGGGGAAGCAGTTACCGTAGCTGACGGTACTCAGGCTCAGATCGCGGACCGAGAGCGGCACTTCCAGGCGGCCAGCGTTCAGAACAGGGAGATCCTCCTCGGTAATGCGCGTCACGTCGCACGTCTTCGTCTCGTCGTCCCAGACGCCGTGGAAGAAGCCGACGCGTCGGAGCGGGAACATCTCCAGGAGATCCCAGCAGCGCGGATCGGTGCTCACGGAAACGTCGTCGTTCTCGGCCATCTCTAGCTGGAAAAGGGAAAAGAAAATCAAATAGTACCGTATACAGGGACGGAAACACTCGGAACGACAATTCGGTGACAGTCATAATTCGTGACACCCTCGTTAACTGAGTGGCCAGCGCTTAAATGACAAAGAAGAGCGAAAAGAAAGAAGGAAGCGGCGTTTGTAACGGCTGGTCGCCGCGAACATTCTAGACTTTTCTGTCGCAACAAACGCGCCGACCGCCCCTTTCAGACGAGTGCAAAAGGCGGTCTGAGTGCGTCGCATCGCAGCCACGCGTTTGTTCCAAGTGTCTTAAGCACGCAAAACGTTCTTTATTCCCGTTTGTAACCAAAGACGCAATCAAGTGGAAGATAAGCCGACCAGAATCACAATTGATGACCGCTTGCAATATTCCACTTGAATTTGTTCTAATCAATAGCATTTGATCACAAATAGGCTTCTTCTGGCAAAGTAAACTTGCATCGTGGCGTGTGAAAAGAGCAAAAAAATCGATTTAATGCGTTTGTTTGATAAAGTGTAACAAAGACACACGCGTCCGGCCATCTGCTGCACTTCCGCTCCCTCCAACAATCACAATTGATCAAGTCGGCATCACCACGGTAAACGGTCTTTAAGATCTAAGATGTCGGGGAATCCGTTACTCAAATCCATCCCCGTCCCCTCCAACAACTTCCTCGTCGCGTTGCGAATTTTCACAGATAAAGGATCCATTGGTATCGCCTTCTCTCGCTCCAAATCCACCGGTCGGTCCGTCTTCCGCTTTCCACTCGCTCTTAATTTTGCCATCATTCGGTCGAACATGGCCTGCTGCAGTTGCTCGTTGCTGATCGGCTCGGGGTAATCGAGTTTGAAGAGTGGCGTAAGGGTCGGGAAGACGTGCTGAATCTCCAATTGGATCGTCATGGATTGGCGAATGGCGAAAGCCTTTGTACGATTGAGGGACGCTTCAATGTCGCCGTAAGACCCATTTCGAATGGAAATGAGCTCCTCACCAATCTAAATGAGTGATTTGTACGAAAAGGGGCTGTTTGAGGCTCCGATTGACTCACTTTCCGAATGAATTTCTGTCCGGAGGCCGAGAGCGCGGAGTATTTCTCCGCGATCGCGCCTCTCATCTTGAAGAATCGCTCTCCGAGTTCCTGGCTCTGGTTCTTAAGCAACTCAAACGCCTCAGGCTCAGGCAAACGTTCCTGAATGAGGTTTGCGACCCACTCATTGACTACGGTAGTATCAGTTTCGGAGATTTCAGAGAGAAATTCTTTGATTTCAGTTGGGAGCAGACCTGGAATTAGAGTTTGATGATCAGAACAGCCAAATTGAGCTTTAAATACCCCAGACCTCCTCCAGCACATCGCCTTCGTGTTGATTCGGCTCAGATTCTTGCAGAAAACAGGGACAAAACACAGAGAAGAGGGAGAGAAGCAGAAGACTTTGCATTAGAGTCGATTGCCAAGCGAATGCAATGGCAGGAAGGAAGGACGTCTAAGCGAGTTGGTTATAGCGGCGAAACCTTTTTTCATCCTCCAAAATTGACGTCATTTCGCGCTCGAAGGAGAGAATGCGTCAGAGAGTCTAAAAACCAGGAAGGAGAGGAAAGGAATGTTCATTTCGCTGCTCTATGACTCATTCATCAACAAAGACGTCAACGTGACATAAATACTTGACCATCAGATCTTCGTTTTTGTCCCAAACGCCAGCGCACATCCAGATCAGCCGTTTTGGTTGATCTTGTTCTATCAAACGATCCAATTGAGTTGTGCGAATTGGTGTTAAACCACAAGACCGGACTCCGCGATCGATTTCCAAGGAAAACGGTCGCTTCCCAAGTTTAATTTCTCCTTTGCATTCGCGAGCATCTCCGAGATCGCCATAGTCCTGTTCCAGATGTCCATGTAGGGTTCTTGTGTTCCTCCGCTGTTCACTTTCCACGCCGAGTTGTCGCCCCACGCGTTTAATGACTCCAGCATTCGATCCAACTCGTTCATTGCGGGTTTTCTGAGTCTGAAGAGTGGCATGAGGGTTGGGAAGACGTGCTTAATCTCCATTTCGATCGTCAGCGATTGATGGAGAGCAAGGGCTTTGGTTCTATTAAGGGACGCTTCAATGTCGTCGTAAGACCCGTTTCGGAGGGAAATGAGCTCCTCGCCAATCTGAATGGTGACTTAGTTGAAAAAGGGTTGTTTGAGGCTCCGATGAACTCACTTTCCAAATGAATTCCTTTCCGGAAGAGGAGAGCGCGGAGTATTTTTCCGCGACCGCGTCTCTCATCCTGAAGAATCGCTCCCCAAGTGCCTGACTCTGGTTTTTGAGTGACTCAAACGCTTCAGGCTCAGGCACGGGTTGTTGAATGAGGGCAGCGACCCACTCGTTGACTACATTCATCTCGGTTTCTGGCGTCTCAAAGAGGAACTCTTTGATTTCAGTTGGGAGCAGACCTGGAAATAGAGTTTGATGATCAGAACAGCCAAATTGAGCTTTAAATACCCCAGATCTCCTCCAGCACATCGCCTTCGTGTTGATTCGGCTCAGATTCTTGCAGGAAACAGGGACAAAATAAGGAGAACAGGGAGAGAAGCAGAAGACGTTGCATAAGAATCGATTGCGGGGCGAGTGCGACGGCAGGAAGGACGCCTAAGCGAGTTGCTTATAGCGGCGCGCAACCCTTTTGCATCCGCCCAATTTGACGTCATTTGGCGCTAAATTTAACGCAATGAGTCAGTGAGTGTAGAAATCACAAATTTCACGGTAAATTGCATGGTAAAAGGCCTTAAATTGGACATTCCGAGTTCCAAGGTTAAACATCAAATTGCCGCGAAAGCGCGCGACGGAACGCGGTCATCTGTTTGCAGCCGCCTGCGTTGAAAATCCACTTTTTTCGTTTAATTGTCCTCCTTCGCCGCGTCCTCGTGCACTTTGCTCGATCGATGCGGATGCGTCACACAGACGAAGACCACACTGGTTTCCCGTCTGGTCATCTATCGATTGTTCTCTCGTTTTCGTGCAAATTGCGAGCTTCTAAGCGTGGTTTTTGCAGATGCGTGGGTAATTTCATTCCCTCAATCACCGTCGAATGTTTCTGAGCATCGTTTGCAAGTAACGGTGAGTCATCTTTTGAGCAAAATATGGACTTAAGCCGGTTTTTGAAGGGATAACAAAGGGCCCTGAATGCCAAGGAACGCCATACGTGAATGGATCTGCAAAGAAGTGACGAAAGTGCAAGAAGAAGTCATCATTGAGGATTTCCATGCTGTTCCCAACTTCCCGATTTGGTTCTGTGCAAATCAAGTGCGTCGATCTACAAATGAGGCCAAAAGTGGGTGAATTGACGTATCTTCTTCCTAACAGAAATGCTCTTCAGAAAGGAACCAGAAAAGATGCACGGGGTTTTTCTACATTGGCGAGTTAAACCGCAGTAGGATCTCGTTTTTTCTTTTGAAATCGTGAGATTTGCATTTCAGATTTGAAGAAGCGAGAAGCAACGATTAGGGAAACTTCAGCAAAAACTTCTGATAATTAATTAGATTTGAATTCAGGGAACTGCAGTGAAGGGATCACTCATAGCCTACCAAACTTTCCGATTTTGTGAACGCATTTGGTATGTAACGCATCAGTGCAAATCTGCGGCAAACCAATTGTTTTCTGCATTGGCGATCTAAACCGGTCGGTATGAACTAAACCAGATCTATGAGCTAAACGCTAGTTTCAGATTTGAAGGAGCTGAGAAGCGCTCGGGATGAACCCACTCAAATGCTGAAAGATTGAGTTTTTTTGTTCGATTAAACGCCTGCAGACATAATGAGAGGTATGTTAAATCTAAGAATAGCCCTTAAAAGTCGTTTTCAGGAACAATCCTGATGTGCTAGCTGTTGGTCAGTCAGCTACTGCGTCAGTCATCTCCTTTCTGACCATCTCTCGTCTGGCGCCTGTCTGCGCATGTCATTCTTGTTATTGGTCTGCTTTCAGATTATTGTCAATAAATTAATATATGAGAGACTAAGCCAAATGGTTTGCTCTGAGAAGTTGCAGAAGTAAACGACAACACACACGTTACAATGAATTTATTCAAATCATCGATTCGGACGCTTAAGGAATGTAATCTAGTTATCGCGACGGCAGACGCCGTACGAGTCGCACGTGTAACCGTTTGTGGGGTAATGCCCGATGGGAATGTTCTTGAACTGCGCAGCCGGCGTTTTCACTTCCTCGGGCTTGGAAGGAGCGTCTCCGCGGTAGAGCGACTTGGGGCAGCCGTACGGTTGAGGGCGGCACCAGCTGGCGTAGTCGGAGGATTTGAAGCTCTGGCAGAGGTCGGGATATCGATCGCAAAAGTTGGGTTCAACTTCGAATCCAGCGCTCTTGAAGCCGCGGCATTCGTGATGCTTGGGGAAGACGTCGCAGTCAATTGGGGGAGGCGTGTAGTCGCGACCCCAAGGAGGCTGCGGGTAGTAGGCGGCGGCATACGAAGGATGACTAGCCAGCGCCTCCTTCACCGGCATACTCTTGTAGTAGGGCCAGGCGGTGGCGACGGAGAGGAGAGCGGAGAGGAAGCAGATGACGACCTTCATGACTGAGCGGATGAAGTGTGAAGCCCTGGGAGCCCCTTTTATGGAGCAAAACGCGGGAATTTAGGAAATTAATTCTCAGCCACACAACTGACGTGGAAGCCGGAGAGAAACGCGGAAGCGAACGTGATGTGAAGAAGTTATTCCTGGCGGCGTCGTGTGGATTTCGAGCGAAAGGGAGAGACTTGCGTGGACCAAACCAGCCTTTGCCGATCGCTCTACAAAAGCCGAATGAACGAGTCGTGTTGAGCACAGGAGTCATAACTGGCTCAGCCAGTTGGTTTGATTACCAGCGATCGTAGCACCGCAAGCACTATTCTCATGAGTTTTGAGGAAACTACGGTTGATAGTTCAAACATTGTGATGTTCGTTGTCATGAACTTAAAATCCTTTTACTTACAGCTGGCGCCCAGACCCTCAATAGGCAACGGCTCTTTTATTTACAATTTGCCGAAAATTTCGAAAACACGAGTTGAACATCTGTTTTATAAATTCGCCTGTTATGCTTTAGCTTAGTGACGGCGTCCTTTGTCCTAGCGCCACAAAGGCAAGCGCCCAGCGCTTCTCACTTCATCCGCTGGTACTGTTGCCATGAAGATTGTTTTCCTCGATTGAAACCAAATCAAATAAAAATGAATTTTGTTTTCGCTTGAATAGATGTACGACGTCCATTATCTCCGCTTCAGAGCTGCTGGTTGCTCTTCACTTCCGTTTTGTGCTGAAATCAAAGTCCAGGGTTTGTGGAGTTGTTTCTGATCTTGAGCTTTCCAGTAACAACCGACCTTCGCGGGTGCGAAACGCAAGAGACGCGGAGAGCTTCCCGAAGAGAAACGCAGAAGCGAGCGAACATGATGCAAAGGCACAAACTATTTGAAACGACAATCAAAATTCATTGAGTTTATTTAAATCACCACTCAAGAATGATCTAGACACACCAGCTGTATGGATAGCACCAGGTCGACTTGAGCTTCGAAGGCATCTCGACTTCTTTGGCCGCCGCGGCGACGGGTTCCGCCGACTTGTACGAGCCTCCGCAGCTCTGATGTTCAGGATAGCGTTCGCAGAAGTTCACTTCGACCTCGAATCCGGCGTTCTTGTATTGGCGGCAGAATGGCAAATCGGGCTGCAGCTTGCAGCGGCAGACCGGAAGCGTGGGAAAGAACTCGCAAGCAAAACTTCCCGGATTCCGGAGCTCGCGGCAGAGCGGATGGTTTGGCTCCTGCTTGCATAGGCTACCGTAGTAAGGAACCCGCCAGGCGGTGGCGACGGCGAGCAGAGCGGCGAGGAAGCAGAAGACGACCTTCATGGCTGACAGCGGATGAAGTGTGAAGCCCTGGGAGCCCCTTTTATGGAGCGAAACGCAGGAATTGAGAAAATAAATTCGCAGCCAGCGTCTAGTCAGTCGCCCACACGTCAGATGCGACGCGTGGGCGACTTGGGGCGACCACGAAGCATTTATTTTCATTTTAGGCAATCATACAGTTGTCATTTGAAGCTTGAAGACTGAGGCTGTTTTATAAGAGGGTAAAGATCTCTTTCTTTTCGTTTCTTTCGCCATTTTTTGACCACGAGAGGTCGTTCACCCTGTGTTATCTTTTGTCATTTTTGTGATTTTCTTTAGGTCCACAGCCGCCGCTCGCTCGCGCGATCGTCATTTGGTCAACGCCGTCATCACATCTTTGTACCAACAAATCGTCGCCCGAGCCGAAATGCCGCGCTATCAGTGTGATGTAAACCACGCTCTGTGAGAGATCAAGCTCTCGCAGCGCCTCTTGTTTACCTCTTGCAAGAGAGGCGGTTGCGTGCGGCGCCTCCAGATGCGCGCTCTTTGGAGGCGAGTGGCGATAGCGAACGAACGCCGCCGCCGCCGCTTTCGCAATCGTGTCAGTCGGTCTTTCGCTCCGTCCGTTCAACGCGTTTTTCGCTCCGCGATGGCTCGCGTGAAGAACACCCCCCGCAAGAAGCAGCCCAACTCTCAAACCCGAAGACTTCTGGACGAAATGCGCGCCTCGATGGCCGCGCGGACTTCGGTGAACGGATCGGCGTCCACGCTGCGCCGATTCCGCCCCGGCAGCGCCGCCAAACGCGAAATTGGCCGCTTTGAGAGGCCGCACCACGAGGCGATCCCCAAGGCGGTCTTCTGGCGCGTCGTGCGCGAGATTCTCGAGCGCCGCTACGACACCACGCGCATCCAGTCGACCGCCGTCGCCGCCCTGCAGCAGGCGGCCGAATCCTACCTCCAGGAGCTCTTCCACGACGTCAATCTGTGCGCCCACCACGCCAAACGCGTCACCATCATGCCCAGCGATCTCAACTTGGCTCGTCGACTCCGCAAGGAACTGTAAATACTCTGATCTGATGTAGTTTTGTGCAGAAATAAACGAGAATCCAAGAAAATCCACGTTTCCGTGGCAACCAAGCCGCGAGGCACAATGGAGGAATACGCGGCGGCGGCTGCACGGCGGTGGAGCTGACGTCATCGACACCGACCGCACCGCTGGCAGCACTGCGAGTCACTTTGTTTGCGTTTGCCGGTGGAGATAACTGCGCGCCGAGCGACTCTCTTCGGTGTGCTTCCGTGGCGCAATTGGTTAGCGCGTTCGGCTGTTAACCGAAAGGTTGGTGGTTCAAGCCCACCCGGGAGCGATCATTTTTTTTGTGTTTTGCGTTGTTTTTCATCATTTTTTGGAGTTTCCTCACTGAAAGAAAATAAATCTGAAACAAACGAGATTGAAAATCAACAAAAGAATGTTATTCCGTTGCGGGGAATCGAACCCCGGCCTTGCGGGTGAGAGCCGCAAATCCTAACCACTAGACCACAACGGACATGTCTAAAGTGTAGTTAGATGGGCTCATGTCTAGACTATTCACTCATCGTTACAGATGTCGATCCGATCGCTGCGTGAGCGCAGCATCCGCATTCGACGCGCGTTCCGCTTCATGATCTCCGTGCAGCAGCGCATTCTCGACCTGAATCGTCTTCTCGAGTTCTGGCGGCAGTATCTGCAGAGTTCGGTGGGTCCTTTGCGCCTTTTTCGCTCATTGCGCCGATTGCAGCTGGAAAGCGAGGAGCTCTTCAACAACGAGATGCGTGCGCAGTTGGAGCGCATCGAGGAGGAAGTCCACAATTAAAGCCCTCGTCACTGCTTCTGCCACGCTGCCATCTCCGCGTTCCCAGTACTCATTGTCCTCATAAACTTCTCGGTTTGAACGTTCTCATAGCAACACAATGACGACGCTGACGCGCAAGAGGTGCGCGATGCCTCTGTCACTCAGCCAGGAGAGCAGCGGAGGAAGCGGGAACGAGTGTTAGGGCGTGGATGACCGAAGTGCGGGTTGAGATCGCGAGTCAGTCGCGCTTCCGTGGCGCAATCGGTTAGCGCGTTCAGCCAAACGGCCCGCGATGGTTCAGACCGGAGGGGGTGTTTTTGTTTATTACAGCTGTTTTGAATTGCATGTTTGAAGGTCACGGATTCGGTTCTTGTTCTGTAAAAAGTCTTCCGTTGCGGGGAATCGAACCCCGGCCTTGCGGGTGAGAGCCGCAAATCCTAACCACTAGACCACAACGGACATGTCTGAACAATCGGTCAGATGCGTCTATATCTCCGCATTTCAGACGTCTACTCATGACTCCACTTCCACCCAACTCTTCCTCGCCTCAATGTCCTCCTCAGCGGCCTCCGTCGCGTGCAGATTTGCGTCCCAACGCCAACGCGGAACCTCTCATCCCAACGGTGAAAGAGGAGTTTGAGATTGTGAGTCAGCAGCTTGCAAAACGCATCCTCCAAGAGCGCCAACTACGCGACGCGATCCGCGAGCTCCAGAATACGGTAGCTTATCTCAAATCTGAGGCAAGCCTATGCCCGTTGGCGCCAAAAATGGTCAATTTCACTTTAGATCACCTACAGTAGAATGGAGAACGACTCCCTGCAGGCGCAAGTTCGTTTCTACCGCGAGCAGAACGAAAGTTTCTTTGAAATCTTGAAGTTGGACGACAAAAACGGTTTTTGAACGTTGTTGCGGGGCGATTCTGTGTTTGAAAATAAAGAGAACTGCGTTGAATGACCAAAAACCTAACGATTACTAATCACATCCGACTGTTACCAACAAAACGGTGATAAGAAATTGGTAAACAGAGCTGTACGCGCCTTTACTGATCGCATTAGGTCACTTCTCGCTCGCCGACCGGTACACCACTCTCCTCTCTTTCAGATTCATGGATCGACCGACGGCGGAGCGCATTCTCGAGCAACAAGCGGTTCTGCAAGAGATGATTAGAGCAATTGCGCACCAAAATCGTCTTTTGCGAGAGCAGGTAAGCGATCTGTACCATAGATTAAACGGATAAATTGTGTTTTTAGGTCCACGCGCTTCTAGAGGAACGCGACGAACATTTGGAAGAAATCAATAGACTTCGTCAGGGTGAATGAAGGTGAAGATTCGGTGGAGGTCTGGTGTCCCATTAATCACATGGTAACTTCGTATGCGGAAAGAAGCTAAAGGCGGATTGTAAATCGCCTAAATCTTATATCGTTTTGTTCTTCGCTGGTTCTTGGCCAGAGGTCGCTCGATTACCAACGCTGTCACCAACAGAAACGTCAATAAATAACGCAATACTCATAATCTCCAAAGAAATGCACTCAAATCAAAGCATTTAGCAGTGGCTGTCTTTATCTCGTTTCAGCAGGAGTCCAACTGAGACATAAGTTGATCTAACAGAGCTGCAGACATGTCCGTTGTGTTCTAGTGGTTAGGATTTGCGGCTCTCACCCGCAAGGTCGTTCTAAATTAAAGGTTCCGTCGATCTGAATAAGTCGCTTACAACATTCATGCAAGTAAAATAGTTAATCCGACTGGGCGAACGCTGACGAGGGAGGCATTGGTATCCACAAAAAACAGCTCACCTGCCTTTGGTGATAACATGAATGGCAGGAAACACTGTTCACAGATGGCGAGCTGGATTTTGTAATTATAAATCATTTGTGTGCGTGTAAACAGTTCCTGCTGCAAATATTGACGATGATAAGTCGCCTGTTTTGTGTTCGTTTGCGCACAATCTTCATCTGCTCAGCACATCAATTGTCTCTCGCTATGCGCGTGGCATTGATATCATCGACAAAAGCTGACAAAAGCGTGCTTGTTGTGTTCATCTAACGTCCTTTTCTCTTCCCCGACAGTGCAAAATCTCTGATCAGCCAGTTCGAAATTACAAATTGGCGCCAATCACCCATATCAGTGTTTGCTCTGCGCCGCTTATAAGGGCTGCGGTCCATGTGATGCTTCGGTGTCCGTGTTTGGCGCCCGCGAAGCGACCATCCCGTTCTTTCCTGTTTACTCATCTTTGCGCGCGCGCGAGACTTTGTGGCGTTTTTACGAATTTGACGATTTCAGTAACGATGGACTACGTGGAGTTGGAATACGACTTGCTGGAATCAGAAGCGAATTCGCTGTCCGAAGAGAAAGATAAAGTCGTGCAGCACATTCAGATGCAGACGGACGACCTGAAAACGCGATTACCAGAAGAAGACCGCGAAATTGCGGAAAACTGTTTACAGAATGGCCTTTCTATACTTTTGAAATACGAAGATTTGGTGAGGAAACTGGTGATGTACTGCGGCGAGGAGGTCGACGATGACGTTGAAGCGGACACGACCAAAAAGGTCATCGATTCACTCGTCTCAATGCGTCACGACTGTCAGAGCATCACAGATGACTTGGCGGAAATGGCCTCAAAGATCCAGGCGTCTCTGAAGAAGAAATAATCCCCGGAGCGCGGAGTGCATGAAGCGTGACGTAAAACGCGATTTTGTGACTGAGAGCAAGGCGCTGTGTGCCTTGCTTCGCTGTAGTTGGAATAAATCGTTTTATTCATGGTTTGGCAGGTTGATAATAGAGCCCCAGAGGGTCGAGAAAAACTGCTTATGCGAGCAAGTGGAGGAAAGTAGACATTGAAGACGTCTCCGACGGAAATGGGAGGAAACAGACGGTTTGGTGGTCGCTACGCCCTCGCTCTTCCGTTCTCTAGAGGTATTTTGTTAATTTCCTGTTTACTTCTCAGCGTTTTATCACTTTGTTGCTGTCGCGAACGTAAATAATCTATTTCGAGGTACCTTGTACCTTGGCCGCAGAGCTACGGCCACCCACGCTGATAAGAGAGGGTGAGAAATGAGATTAGCGCTGCGAAGACTAGCGCCAGGCATTCTGCATTGTCTGCGCTGTGATGCTGCGCCTTGAAGAGCCTGGAAATCCAATAACTAGGCTAAAAGGTGAGCCAGTAAGAGTAGTACATCCGACTTGAGTCCGACAGATTGCTGCGCTAGCCAAAAATGCATTGACCAAGCAGAAATGACTTTGTTTTAATAGCTAGAATATCAAGTTCTAAGGATTAACGCCAAATATCGAGCTAGAAAGACTCCCACTCAATGCGGAATTCACATGCGTCTTAGTATTTAGTCGACTCTACGATATGCTTGATTAAAAGGATCAGTTTTGGAGTTTTGGAGTTTGTCAATAGCCCCTTTTGGGGCTCTGGTCAATAGGAAGTTCTGGATCGTTCCCCAAAAAATGATTCGTTTGAAGGAACTAACTGCACGAGAAGCTCAGGTGACAATCCAAGAATCGTACCTCAAACGCCGTTTTTATCTTTCATTTCATAAACACTTGGATTGTACTCAACATTTGTTCGTTTGCATTTGCAGTTCGCCTATTTGCTTCGATTCAGAGCGCTGACAAGGTCCCGAATCTCTTGTTTTAATTCCTCGTTTTCTCGAATAACCGCGGCAATCTACAGGAGAGATTGAAGCAATTGGAACAATTCTGTGAAACTCACGCGCTCTTGAAGTTCAGTGACCTCTCGACGGAGTGTCGCTTGCGCCTGTCTCAGCCGAGCGATATGAAGATAGCTGTGAATCCGTCGATCCTGCGCGGCATTTCTTCTTAAGTTCCGAACCATTGGAATCTGAAGTGCAACAAAAGAGGAACAATTAGCCCTGTCGGGTGGATTGAACGAGGCGAGTTTGCACAACTTAACAGAATCCGCGGGATTGCAGTCGCGCATCTCTCTTCTAGGTTCACAGCAGACAACAAACGACTTTTCTGCTGAAATGTCTAGACAAATCGGAATAAAATACGACGAGCAGGATATTAATGCTTTGATTTTGACGAAAAACAGATTTGAGTGGGTCAATCACTTCAAAAAAACGACTAATCACGTTCAGCCAATTTATAGGCTTCCAAAAGGGCGGCCGATGCGACCGCCAACGTCTTCCGCATCTGTTATCAGCGCTGACGAGTCATTGAGCAAACAGTTGGCTTCAAAAGTTTGCAGATTATTGTTGCAACCATTTCAGAAGAAAAACACCAAAAATCTTCCAAAATTTGATGGGCGGTAGCTGCTTTATGCTTTCAAAATGCTCAAAACTACCAAACTTGACTAGGAGTCGCAATGTCCGATGCCTCAGAGACCGCTTGCAAAGTGATAAGAACATTCCGATGCTAATTTTTGCAGACTTTGGGGTCAAATGACGTGCCGCGTGTGACGCTTTGACGAAAGTGACGTGCGCGCGCGCTCCCTCCCGCATCATTTGACTCGGTTTGATAACCGCGTAAACATGGTGAGCACGGACCGAAACGTCATTTCGTTTGCAAAACGACCGAATTTGTCGTTTGATGTCTGCCATTAGCTGATGTCCTCGTAAATGGCACGATGCAGAGAGAGAGGAGATGCGAGGGGATGTTCACTCAGACCTAATTAGATTAATTTGTCGGCGGAGCAAAGTACACGAGCTAATGGTGCTTGCTGGTGCGAGGTATTAGCGAGAAAGCGGGACTTTCATACTGTAGCTTGAGCCAACAACCAATAAATCATTGAAAATCAAACGGATCAGAACTCTGATGTTCACAGCTAACAAGAGGACTTATTAGTTAATTAAGTTTGCGTTTGTTGTGTCAGTTGTGAGTGGTCACACACACAAGTTGAGCTGCTTGAATATGTGTTGTGCACGTTAAAGTAAGCATGAAAGACTCAAATTAGCCCCAATTTATCGGATTTTGGTCATTCACGCTGCAAAAAACGGAACAAGTGTACAAATCAACCAAAATTTGGCGCCAAAGTCAGCGATTCACAGTTCCACAAATGCCCATTAGGAATATTTCTGAGTCCAGATGTGATGCGGAAACAGCGCAGCTTTCCATTGCTGTATCTCGTTTGCACTCTTCTGCTTGAGTCCCCGTTGACTGCAGACGATCTGCGATCCTATTGCGTCATTCTAACCCAGTTGCATTGGAATCCTGGTCCCACCAAGATCGACCAAAGCGATGCTCGCACATCGGAAAGCAATGCTTGCGAAGCGCCCTTCGCACTGCTTTAGTCTTCATTTACGCGCTTCGCCCGCTGGTTTGCTCACAGTCGCTTGCAGCTCGCTCGCTCTCATCGTCCGCTCGTTTCAGAAGATGACTCCCCCCGCAACTCCCTCCACCGGCGCCATGAAGGCACTCGGCCAGGAACTCAAGAGCCTCACCTCGTCGCCCGTCGAAGGCTTCACGATCTCCGCCAACGAAGAGAATCTCTTCGACTGGAAGGTCGGCATCTTCGGTCCTCCCGCCACGATCTACGAGGGCGGCTACTTCAAGGCGGCCATCTCGTTCCCCACAAATTACCCCTACGAGCCTCCACAGGTCAAGTTCCTCACCAAGCTGTGGCACCCGAACGTCTACGAGAACGGCAACCTCTGCATCAGCATCCTCCACCCGCCAATCGACGACCCCACTTCCGGAGAGCTCCCCTCCGAGCGTTGGAATCCGACGCAGAACGTGCGTACGGTGCTTCTGTCGGTCGTTTCGCTCCTCAACGAGCCGAACACGTCGTCGCCGGCCAACGTGGACGCGTCGGTGAGCTACCGGAAGTGGAAGGAGGGGAGCTCGTCGCTCTACGAGCTCACCGTCAAGCAGCAAGTCGAGGAGTCGAAGAAAGTAGCGGAAGCCGAAGGAATCAAAGTGCCGACTACGGTAGAGGAGTACTGTA
Organism: Steinernema feltiae; assembly: GCA_007213375.1. Lineage (NCBI taxonomy): Eukaryota > Metazoa > Nematoda > Chromadorea > Rhabditida > Steinernematidae > Steinernema > Steinernema feltiae. Next base: position 2,221 of record MQUG01004242.1, on the reverse strand, counting down.
TCAAGGAGGAGCAGGTGGTAGAGCTAGACTTTGACGACTATCCCATCTCCGATGATGACGATTTTGAAGACGACGAGGAGGAGGAAGAATACGAAGAAGAAGAAGATGAAGAGTGATCGTTTGGCTTGATTTTGTTAGAAAAGATAAAAGGGTTTACGTGTGAATTTGACGCTTTGGTTCTCTGGTTTGAAACGCAAAAGACATTTGGCTCGAACGCGCTTTCTAGTTGGCATTTTCAGATTTGGCTTTTTCGATTAACGTTGGTTGACTAAATGACTAAAAATTCCATTGCAACGTGTAAACAACCCCTACAAGGACGTCTTTTGAAGCTTTGGATTAACCCTCTGAGTTGTAAACACAAAAGACCCTCGTTCTGGCTGAACTTTGCCTTTACGCATCGGATATTCGCAACTTTTGTAAAAATTGCTCTAGAATCTTCTTCTTGTTGGTCACTCCGTCTGTCGTCTCCGCAGACGCGCGCCGCAGGCGTCAGAGCGATCAACACGCGTTCTCTGGGTGTTCCGCACAATGATGTCATCGAAGAGGCGCGGCGCTCCGCCATACGGCTGGCCGGTGTCACAAAAAACACAAAAAAAGGGTTCAACATCCAATGGTAGGTAAACTTTGTTTGCTACGTTCAATCACAAAAATGATCATTTCAATCCAAACAAAAATGTTATTCCGTTGCGGGGAATCGAACCCGGCCTTGCGGGTGAGAGCCGCAAATCCTAACCACTAGACCACAACGGACGTGTCTGAACAATCGGTCAGATGCGTCTATATCTCCGCATTTCAGACGTCTACTCATGATTCCACTTCCACCCAACTCTTCCTCCACAGTGGCCTCCGTCGCGTGCAGATTTGCGTCCCAACGCGGAACCTTTAAGACATGTCTGAGAAAGTGCTAGATGAGGTTATGTCTAGACTGTTCATATCAGCCGATTGTATCGATTAAATTGTTTGTTTATTGTTAGTTGTCGCTTTGTATTCACTCACAAGTCAATCATCTTTGTTGCGATAACGTTCGATTGCGAATTAATTCGTTGTAAAAGAGCCGATTACGTCTGTCGGCAGAGCGCCCGTCAAAGAGAGCGAAAATCGCGATTAATCGCCGGTGCGCCCAGTGGCAATTTGTCAACGGCGCGCCATCAGAACGCGATGGCGATAATTCATGACCGCTTGGCACGCGGTCGACTCGCACAACTGGTTCGTAGAGGCACAGATGAAAACGCGTGGCTCTGTTTTCCCCTCCAACAATGCGATGGCACAGCGGTGCGCCCGCTGCGCCAAGATTACCCGAAAGCGCGTTTTCCGACGCTCCAATCATATGCATAACGCAGCGCTGGAACGGCGATCGGACAAAGAGCGCGCGTTTATGGTCGAGAACGCGCGAGGGTGGCGGCAATCGCCTTGTGCGGCCATACTGGGCGGCAGGGATGACGGCCACAGTGTTTGCCGCATAGATCATCTGTCAGCTGCATGCTCGTTTCAAGCGGCGCGCGCCTCCCGCCCCGCTTTTCTGAAAATTGTTATCAAAACAAATGAGTCACGCACCGAAAAGAACGTTCTGGAGAGACGCGCGACTCTGCTTGCATCTCTCTGCAGCGCTCTCCTATTCGCACACTCTCTAGGACTGTTCGACTGTACCGCGAGCGCTAACAGCGAACACACACCAACAGACGTCCCACATGCCGCTTGCTGTTAAGTGCTTTCCTGTTTTCAGAATTTATTCGCGATTGCGACGACTCGTTTGATTGACCAACCAACTGATCTCTGCTTCTGTTTGCAGCCAAAGGTCACCAATCAATCCCATTCAGCGGAAATCAGGTAATTGCACGTTGCTTAGGAGGCAGATCAGATGGCTCCTCCTCAGCGCTAAGCATTTTTTGAGTGCAAAAAGTGCACGTGACTGATGACCGTCCGTTTCATTTGGTCAAACCGGTTTGCGTTTGCACTCCCGTTGGAATCAGAAATGTTGATTTCTCACATCTGCGAGAGTCTTTTTCCGTATAGTTTGATCTGGTGGACGCGAATCAACGAATGCCACGTCGCACTGAGTGCTGCTCCGCTTGCCTCTCTGATAAGCAACTCCCTTGCAAACTCGCTTTTCTCGGAACTTTTTCGGTCTCTTCTTCTATCACACGTGCTTGTGGCGCTAAGGAAAACACAACATATCCCTGAGGCTCGGTCGGCGCTCATTGGCGGCCAGAGCGGCAAATCA
>MQUG01004240.1:0-24894 GCA_007213375.1 Steinernema feltiae | reverse complement strand
AAAGTGGTACAGACGAATTCGCAAAGAACGCTCCGCACGAAGTCGTTCTTAATTCCAAACTTCTGCCGCAGATGACTAAGAATGTTCAGCATTCCTCCGGCTTCAATCGGACTGGAAAATGAGGGGCAAAATTATTAGACAAATGAGTGTTAAATGCCAACAATAGAGCGGAGAAGCCCAGCCCCCGGCGATCGCCGCCTGACGCCTCTGTTATAAAACATCATTGTCTCGGGGAGACTTTGTTTTGAACTAGGCGCATCCCGAGTGATCTGGGGATATCGAAGCAACAGATTGCGATTGGCAAATAACGTGCCAAAGCCTCGCGTTTCGACGTCAACTGCTCCGTCTAACATGGCAATGACAAGCTGTCAGATTAGATAACACGACAACGCCGTCACCGCTGGCGCACCGCTTCCGCACCCGACGACCTTCGGGCGACTTTAAAGACATTCAAAGTGCGACAAACCCGGGCACCACGTGTGTACCCAAGTCACTTGCAACACACAACGGAATTGATAAAAACGCAAACCTTTTGTATTTGTACGTACGTGCTCCATCCCGCCGTCATTCAGATTTTGCTTTATCATCCACAACCAAATACATGGCCAGAGTCAATGTTCATCAACAATCTATTTTCATCAAACACGCATAATCAAAGACTGATCCAACACTGTAATACATACCGAAGACACTTAAATAGAATTGTTCGATGGTTCGGAGCCTCACGAATTCGAGGAGGATCGAGGGATTCCCAGTCGCTTCGATTCGCTCTCATAAATTAGTAGACGCCACATCTTCACAACAAAAATTTCTGCTTCTTCGTCGAGAACCTGAAATGTTAAATCATAGATGTATTTTAGCAAAATTGATAATTACCATAGCAATGTCTCGAAGAAGTTTGTGTGGAGGACTCTGTGCCGCAACCTTATCGCACACAAAGTCGACCAATGAAATCTCCTCTTCACCAATGTATTCCAGAATCTTCTTCGTTACCCAAGGGCGAATTCTGCTCTTGATGAGATCTTCGTCGACGAAGGACCACTCGATGGGATAGGCGAAAAGATCCTCCTTTTGTGTCGGAATGCGTTCAATGAGATCACGGATCATCTTCTTCCGCTCCTCTGCAGTCATCGCCTGCATTCGGTCCTCTTTGGTAATCTCAAAAGGTTTCAGCGGCTTTTTCCGTGCCATTCCGATGATCTCATCGTCTTCGTCGTCATCGACACCAAAAACGCCATTTAATCGCGCGCTGACATTCGGTTTCTGTACGTGGGCTGATGAAGCTCCTGAATTCGACGATGCAGCTGCTGGAGCAGCTGTACTGGCCTTAGATGGAGCAGGAGACATTTGATTCGGAGTTCCCTCGTTGTTGATTGTTGCCCAACCACCTAATTTCATCACGCCGTCGGCAAGCTTCATATCGCTTACTGAAGAAGGTGAAAGAGAGCCGTCGCCGTTCGTAACTCCTGCTAACGGTTTCTGGCCTAAGGCAATGTGAGGATTAGGACTGCTGCTGTTCGCACGGAGTTTCCGCATAGCTTCCTCTTCTTGCTGCTTATGCCTCTTTTGAGCTTCTTCGTCAAGATTCTCAAAGTTCATGTTCTCCTTCAAAATTTCCTTCTTCAATTCCTCAATTTCTTGCTGTTCTCGCTGCCTGTCCTTTGCGTCCTGCTCTCTCTCACGTTCGTACATGCGCTTTCGCTGGTACAACGTGGAACCCTTGGCATTCATGCTGAAAATGCGAATTACATCTAAACGAACTTATATGCAAAACATACTTGAAATACTTGGAATCGTCTCTGTCGTCATCGTAATCTTCGAGGAACTGCTTCAACTTTTTAATTTCGTTTTGGCGCGAATTTAACTTGCGGCTCTCATCCACCGAATCCTTTTCGTAATGCTTCGCCAAGCGTCGCTCTCTAGCCTCCCACTTTTTCAGCCTTATGAGGTACTGTGCGTCCTTTTCCTTGAGCTTCTTCTTGACTGCGCGTCGTTCGCGTGCATCGTCGCTATCTTCAGATTCGTGGCTGTAATAGGATTAATTCAGCATTTAATTTATCCACGCACTTTAGCGCAACTACAACCCAATTATTTAAAAACATTTTGATAGTTGAGAGCAAACAACAGTTGTACTGCTGCTTCCAGAGAATGCGTATACCTCCGCCCTCATCCGAAAAACGACGAACTCCAAAAAGATGCATTGAAAAGACACTCACCCTCCTTTCTTGTCCTTGCTGCGAGACCGACGATGTCTTCTGCGCTTGCTGTCAACGTCGGTGGAACGACTTCGAGACCTCTTATTCGGCGAAAGATCCTGAAATGAAAACATTAGAGTCCTCGTTCGACAAAGTCGGAGAATAGTGAATGCGCGCGACAAGTTTGTTACAGATTGTCAAAGACATCTTACAACAAGCAAAACATTCCAGGAAGTGAAATCAGCTATAGGCTAGAAGGCATGCACGGACAGATGCTTAGAGAGAGACAGGATTTACTTACGTACGTGTTCACAAGTAACGCAGACCCAAAATCTCACATCTCCGCGACCTCTGAAAGAAAGATTATTGCTTACACCGCTTGTCGCACCATACAATTGAAAGAGGAAGATGAGTGCAAGAACAGCAAAGCATTTAAGCAACACACCATGCATTAAAGCTTTTTAAGCGTGTACCAATAAATACCGTTCCAAGTGCATCATCACTGGCATCGCCAGTCAAATAAATTTATGTAAATGCGCAATTGAGAAGTAATCATTGAGAGCTTACACCTCTCGACGGTGGTCCCTAGAGCAAAGCTAAAGCAGTCAGCGAGGTTAACGGTTAAATTTGCGACGAATCACGTTCACGAGTAGGAGACAGTACTAAGCATGCGGTAGATTAACGGAGTCCAAAAAGTTGTTTACATCAAAACCATCCGGTGTAAACAAAGGCAAAATCATATCCCCTGAGAATGACAAACCTACCCTTTTCCGGGATCGTATTATACAGTCTAATTGACGAAAACCAAAGGTTTGCGGCCGTCCTAGGAGAAATTAATGAAAAAAACTGCTGTAGGTTACCTCCTCGCGACCATCAAAGCAAGCACAAAATTATCATCCCCGAAAATGTCCCATGTCCCCAGATTTAACGAAAAACTGAACTAGACTATTACCTTTTTCCTAGAGAGAGAATCCTTATCCTTGTTTTCTCCGTCATCCTTTAAAGAAAAACAGTAACCGATTATCAAAGATAAATCTCACCTTGTCCGGCAATTCACCGTCGTCAGCTTCTTCAACAAAGAGATCTGGCTGCGAGCTTTCAATTAGCTTCGTGATGCGATCTTTTACAACGTCATCGTCCTTAACGGTTTCCTCGTCAACTGGCAGATCCTCTCCGAACTGATCCACGGGGAGGCCTTTCGCCTCGCGTCGTTTAACAAGAAACTCGCGAATCAACGCTTTGGTTTTATCTTCCACCTGCAATAAAAAAGAGTTGGCAGATGTTCCGACGCCTTCGGACTGACCTTAACAACAAGCTTCTTGTTTCCCAGCTGATAAGCATTAAGCACTCTCAAAGCACGCAGAGTACCATCAGGATGGTCGAATTCACAGAAACCGAATGCTTGGAGCTTTCCATTGGGACCTTGGATACGTTTCCATGTCGACACAGGCCCGCATTCCTGATAACGCAAACACATTAATAACAGATCCGTTTATCACAAGACCAACCTGAAGAAGCGACTTCACCAGTTCATCTTCAGCCTTATCGCAGATATTTCCAACGAAAACGGTGGTTACTGGCGGTTTATCGTAAGACTACAATACCAGAATGACATGAAAACAATGAAGTAAGCTCGCTTACCGTTGGCCCCGCGGAAGCGCCGGCTGCCGGTCTTTGTTGCACATGCGGAGGCTGAACGAAGAATTGTGGCTGTGTAGTGAAAGGCACTAAAGAGTAAATCATTGTAGATAGGAAAACAAGATGCGCTACCATTCAGAAAAAAACCTGGAGCTGCCGCCGAACCGAAAAACCCAATGTTCATCATATAAACACAGATTTCCTGATCCGTTGGTCGTGAGCGCACTTATGTACCGCCGTCGCGACGTCGCTTGACGGCAACTATGAACGCCCCGCTCTGTCGCGTGCCTAGCGTTAGCGCGCCCCACTAGCATATATATTGAAAATCAATATAATGTCGCAGCCACTCTAACAAGCGTTCCCAGTTGCTAGTATAAGAAGGAGAAGTAGTAAAAACTTACTAGGCATCCCTCCCATTTGCGGCATTGGCGGTCGGTATCCCGGCATCATGCCGAAACGAGGCGGCGGTCCTCCTCGATAGGCCATTTCAAGTTAGTTTGTCGTCAGATACCCGGGATAGCAGTCAGATGAACGACGGTCAGAACTGATGGAATCCTGAAACCAGAAAAGTGAGTTTGTTTCGGTAAACAACAAGCAATCTATATACACGTTCGCAATTCCACACAAATCCACAAATTCTCGCAAGAGTGAACTGCGCACAAATACCGCCTCGTGGCCGGCTCAGCAAGGCTGGAAACAACACCTCCACGCATGGAAACCCAGAATGCTCGTTAAATCTCCTGAATCAAAACAAATGCATCCCGGTTAGCAAAGATTCAGAAGAATGAATGCGTTTCTCGTCGAGCTAGAAGAGAATCGTACAGAAGCGTTTTTAAATAACTTTTTGACGGAAAGCGATGCTTCCGATTAAAGAAGACAAATAGCGGAGGCCCCAGGGCTTCCAAAAATGAAAAATTGGGTCATATGGCGACAGACCCAAGCGCAGAGCCAAGAAAAAATGGAGAAAGAAGGGAACGGAAAGTGACGTCGAAATTCTGTTTGAGATTTTGGCTAAAACTGATAGGTTCGGGAATGGGATGGCGGGTGATTGCACACGCATCGACAATCAGATGGGAGGATTTTTTGTGATTTTCAGTATCGATCATCACAATGACTTAAGCGAAGCTTTTGCTATTCATCACAGAGCCAGCAATGCCCACAAACATCAAAGTTATGGGAGCGGCAAGCAAAGCTGCTAGCGAGAAGAACGCCCGAACACTTCGCACGTCAAGATTCAAGGTTACAAACTATCGTAAACACCCGTTCTTGGAAGTGATGTTGATTAGTCAGCGTTCAGCAGCCGCTCTGATGACTGAATTGCATCATTCTGTGATTCGAAGGATCCGCGAGCGAAATGACAGAACGCGAAACAATTCCGTGGCGATTGGAGCTGGAATTTGGCGATAAATCCCAACTATTTTGTTCTTCTCAGATATTCAATTTTCAAAGTAAAGAGCTATCGATCGTTGGAACTCGTCCCACATCGAACAAACGAACTTTTGTGTTCTGGTCAACAAAAGCGAACAGATCCGACCTGATTTGCAAACAGTTCACGACCCGCTTCGCCAAACCGATTGGTTTGATCGGTCCTAATTTCATTCCCCCAATTCTCATCTACTCCTGACTGAACGGCATGAATTGACTGGAATCGAACCACGGCCATTCGCTTTCTAGTGCTTTAGTTCGACCTCTGCAACTCCAAATCATCCACAAACTGGACCAATTCGAGTCGTTCTGGTCGATCTAGTACGTGGTCTGCTAACAGATGTTCGTCACAATTTATGGAATTTGTCAGCTACATTTGTTTTTGTCAGGAATGCCGTCAGACGTTTCCGCACAAGCAAAACACACCAAGTTTAAATTCTGGACGATCGTGAACGATCGGACGATCTTCACATGTGTTTCTGCAACGGAACTACGCGCACAGCAAACCAAACACAAATGTGGCGTGATCCGCTCTTTTTGTATACTGAACAATCTCTAATTCGCCCCATCAACTCGTAGGACCGCATCGTGTTTCTCACTTCCGCAAAACGAGAATCCGATCGGCCACTAAAGTAAGGAGTTTACTGCCGGCAGTTGTCCCGAAGCGAAGTGTTTGAATGGCGATTTCACTCTGTGGAAACCTCCGACGATCGAGGCTGCGAACGGCGATCATCGGGGAATTTGGGGTTGGCGGATTCGCGTTCTCGCCCGCAGCATTTTGCTGATGAAATCTGCTGCAATCAGCACTGATTCGCTTCGAATCAAATTGTACTTTGCTCTTCTCCCCATTTTCGTGGTGATTCGCGTGGTGATCAGTGCTTGCTGCTTTGCTGCTGTTTACTGTGCAACGCCTAACGCGTTCTTCGTTTCAGGCACAGATCGTTCTTGGGGAAGCCTCATAAAATGCAAATCGGCGTTTTCTCGAAACGCCTCATATGCCTGGGCTGTGGTATGCTCAATGCGCCCTCCAGTTCATCTGCTACCAGGTGCGGTTTTGTTGTTTTTCTTTATTTTCACAGAAACAAGCGTTTAGATCTATATGCACGATATCACGATCTCTTCTTTCATCCACAATCAGCAGAGTGAGACCGCAGAAATATGTAAATCTCCAATTTCGTCGAAATGTGAACATCGTCGATACTAAAAGAGCTTCTCACAAATTGCGAAATACCTCATGGACTGACCTGCGAAACATATTCTCTTTAGCAGCACCTTACAAAGGCAGAATTATGCGTAAGTTGTCGATGTTAACGTTACAAACTCAAAGATTTGATTGTTCAGTGGGCATGAGTTTTCTCGCGGTCAGTTCATCAATATTTCTCTTCGTTCCGAGGGTTCTCGGTAAACTTATCGACGAGCACGACGAGCAGAAGAAAGCAGAGATGGAGGCGCAATCTCAAGACTTTACATTACGCCTCGCAAAGTATTTCAAGGAGAATCCGGCAGCCATTGTATGTATTCTGTTTGTCGGTGCTGCCGCCATTTGTGCTAGAGCTTACTGTATGCATACTGCTGGTTAGTTTTCTCCGAGATCGACTTTCTATTCTTAATAACCATGTTCAGGTCAGTTGGTTATCAATGATTTGCGAACAAAAGTTTTTGGATCAATTCTGAAACAAGACATGGCGTTCTTTGACAAGAACAAGGTCGGAGAGCTTGTCAGTCGACTTTCAACAGATGCCCTCATTGTTGGTTACTCGGTGTCGATGAATTTGAGCGATGGAGCGAGAGCTTTGCTAACTTGTCTTGGTTCTGGAAGCTTAATGGTTGGTTCACTGCGCTCTGCCCATCCGACTGTTGTAAATTCTATTATAGGTCTATACTTCTCTGTCTCTCTGCAAAGTAGTCGCAATTGTTATTCCAATTATCGTTGGAACTTTTTATGTTTTTGGAAAACTCCAAAGAAAATACACTCTGCTGATGCAGGAAGCTGTTGCTGGAGCGAATCAAGTTGCCACAGAGCGCCTGGCGAATGTCCGAACTGTGCGAATGCTTGTCGCGGAGAATAAAGAGCTTGGCGCCTACAAAGCCAAGATCAACGATATTTGGGATATCTCTCGCAGAGAAGGTGTCGCGAAGGGTTTGATGTTTGGAGGTTTTCAATTTACGGGTTACATGGCGCTCACTTCAATTTTGTTCTATGGTAGCAGTCTCATCAATCAAGGATTGTTGACTTACGGTGGGTTACATCCGTCAGTTTCCATTTAAAATCGACTGCGTTCCAGGTGATCTTTCCTCATTCTGTCTTTACGCTATCTTGTGCGCAAGCAGCATGTCAAGCATTAGCGGATTTTTTACCGAGCTTATGAAGGGACTGGGGGCCAGTTCTCGGCTCTTCGAGCTCCGATTCAGAGATCCTCTCATCCCCATCACCGGTGGAATTAAGAAGAATGGAGTAGAAAAGGAGATTCGCTTTGAAAACGTTGCTTTCCAATATGCCGATCGTTCGCGCATCTTCAGCGATGTCGATTTCACTATTCCCGCCGGCAAGATCACTGCTGTCGTCGGTCACTCCGGTAGCGGAAAATCCACCGTAGCCAGCTTGCTTCTGCGCCTGTACGATCCTTCGGAAGGACGCGTTCTGATTGATGGAATCGACCTCCGAGATATCGATCCTTCTCACTGGCGTCGTCAGATTGGAACTGTTGGCCAAGAGCCTACTCTGTTCTCCACCACCATCTGGGACAACATTGTCTATGGCGCTGAGAAACCTGAGTTGGTCTCTAACTCTGCGGTAATCATGAAACAACAGAAGAAGTGAAATATTGAGCTGGCTTGTTTAGGTTCAACAAGCAGCTGCCCAGTCGAATTCTCTTGAATTCATCCAAGGCTTCCCACAAGGTTTCCAAACAATGGTCGGCGAGCACGGTTCTTCGATGTTGAGTGGAGGTCAGAAGCAGAGAATAGCGATTGCACGTGCTCTTGTTAATGTAAGCTAAGCGCGACGTCACGAGTGAAAAGCTCTCGTTTCAGAATCCAAAAATTCTCATTCTCGATGAAGCGACCAGTGCATTGGATGCAACAAGTGAGTACTTCGTGAGAATGGCCCTCAACAAACTTCTGGAAAACACGAATCAAACGATTCTTATTATCGCTCACAGGTAACGCCTACAATTGCCTTTCCTGTTACATTGTTTTGCTCTTCTAGGTTGTCAACAATTAAGCACGCAGATCAGATCGTCGTGCTGGACGCAGGCTGCGTCGCGGAAATCGGGAGTTTCGACAAACTCATGAAGATCGACGATGGAATCTTCCGCAAGCTCGTAGAGAAGCAAACGCTCGGATGGCAGGACGAATATTAGCAGTGACACTCACTTTGCTAGAACTCAGAGAATCTTATAGGTTTCTTCACGTGCCTTCAAGAGTTATTTCAATTCTAACAAAATACAGTAATCTTTCCACGTCATTACGCGGTTTTTCTTTTCTTAACTTTGCGACGATCGCAAAGGGAATTCGAACTTGTTCCCTCGCTAATTGTGTTTATGTAAGGTTCCATTCAAATAACTCGTTTCCCGGAGAATTCAGTCTCGAGAGTTTCCACTTGCATTAGCGACGGTCTTCGCCTGAAATGCAATGAGAAAACTTACCCAGAGAAGACTTTTTTATTCGAGAATTGGCATTGCCAAACAGGATTCTTTATAGCTCTGTTTGTGTCGCTCGATGGTCTGAAGAGGCACAATACGGAGTTGGGTTTTGATCGCCGACACCCACTGACTGGGGAAGCCGATGTTTTATTTCAGAACGAATCGTTGCTGATGGCGAAATACACATTGACAGCGAGTACGGCGATACCGGAGGCGATCGTTAGGCCTGAGATCCAGATGCAAGTCGAGTAGAAGCAGATCGAGTCACAGAACGACGACGGCGCCGGTGGATTCGGCTGAACCGGGTGATGCGACTGTGTGGACGCCAGCGATGCTTCGGAGTCCAGCTCAAGAGGAGGTATCTGAAAGAAGATCTGAGTTTATAGAAGCTGTGGGAATGCGGCTTACGGTGTCCGTAGTCCCCACAAAGTCGATTCTGCTCTTGCTGCGACGACTCGAAGACGTGCGGTCTGAAACAACGAATTACACGCGTTCTGTTCTGTCTGTCTGCGCGACTCACATTTACTCGCGCTCTGATTCGAACAACTCGGCACTTTGTCGTACTCCGTCGTGCAGCCCAACGTCGTCGGAGTCAAATTTGCATCTAATCTGCGAAAACATCAATCGTCAATCGCCAAATCAACGAACTGCTCGCTCACTTCGCTTGCTGTTCGATATCCATTGAACTGTTCATCAGTGAAAACGGAACTGAAAATGAGCGAGTCGAGACGCGAAGAGTCAACGATTAAGATCGTTAATGGGACCAAAGACGGGCGAAATGCACGTAAACAAACCTCTCCGTCTACAGGATGTCGCGATCCTCGCTCTCTGACCGAGAATTGCAGACCGACAACTGTATCTTCGCAGGATTTGGCAACTCAGGGAAATCGTGGCGGAAAATTTAATTTGTTTCGTTGATTAATTCGCATGTGATTCAATAACTGTCACTTCCAATTGGTTTCAAATGCCCACAGGAGCGTAATAAATCAAACAAATCGCTTGTCATTTCAAATTTAATCTGTTTGTGCGTGTTTTCCCCTCTTTTGCGCTCTGCTACACGCGCGTTGTACTGCACTTGTCAGAATGGAACTAAGAAATACAAAATCACGAAATTCGTTAAGTGCTTCCTCCCGTGTTTTCCTCGTTCTCCATTATGTGACGACCGTAACCCAGTTGACTCACTGCGCCTCTCCACCGCAACAACAACGCGTTCTTGTGGTTTTCGCGTTTCCGTTCAATTCGGCCTTGAACGCAATTTTCATCATCAGCGCCTCCACGAAATGCACCTCGGAAGGCGTTCGAACCGGAGAACGTCGCGACCCAAAACCTGATCGCAGTTCACCGAAACGGCGCCGCGTGCGTCAACCCAGAGCCAAGACGTCTTTGTGGACGAAAACGCTCGAATTTCGAATTGTGGAGAAGAAGATCTTTCTCGCATGTTGCGAACCAGAAAGTCGTCCTGCGGCAAACTTCAAGTCAATTAACGACGCGACCGCCCTTTGCCCATGTTTTTCTCGCGTCATTGGTCGCCAACTTCGCTGTTTCTGGTTGTGATGGCGTGTTAATGCGGTGTTGGGAGGCGGGCGCTCATTTTCTCTCATAAGACGCTCCTCAGCGTCGGTCTCGTTACCGAGATTCGATTCTCGAGTACCTCTTCCACCTCTCCACAAAGCCCGGAGCCGAATCAGCCGCAAGATGGGTGCCGTCGGAGTGATTCTCCTCGCTATCGTCGTCCTGTCAACCGGTAAGTCGCTGCTTTTGACGCATTAATCTAATAGCTCTACTTCAGGGGCATTGCCGATGCCGATGTTCCAAGCAAAGCTGGACTCGATGATCGACGGGAACCCGTGCGTGAAGCAGTGCATGAACCGCATCGTCGAATCGAAACTCGAATTGAACATCGCGAAGACCGTCGACTACGCGTTCTTCTTCCAGCATTTGGATCAGATCTGCGATCTGATCGACGAGTCGAGAGAGTGCGTCGCGCAGTGCGGAATAACCTCGAATCCCTTCGGAATGAAGCACATAACCGCCGCGTGCACTCCGGAGGCTATGCGGAGTGAGTTTCGCCTCACATCCTCCTCTAATCACACGTTTCGCTGTTTAGCCACGCTGGTCTTCCTCCCCTGCATGAAGGAAAATGGCGCCGCGGTGCTGCAGGAATGCAGCAAGTGCGGACCGATCGAGCAGATCAACGCGGAGATCGCCGATCTCACCGAGAAGCTCAAGAAGGACAGCTCTGACCGAGTTTCGCTCAAAGCGGCTCTCTTGAAGACCAACCAGGCCTGCGGGTAGCTCCATCATTGCAGAATGCGATTCCTAAAGCCCTCGTTTCAGAGTTACCAAGTGCTACGCTCGCTGCAGTCGCGAAGGATTCAACGCAAAGTGCAAAGACGTCGCCGGAGTCGAAGCGGGCGAATTCCTGAAGGCGTTCGTGGAGACCGTGCTGCAGGCGACTCGCTCGGACCTCGAGGAGATGCAGCTTGCTGCAGGTGATGGCGGCGAACACCCCGCCGCAGTGCGACTACATGTACCTTCCGGAGATGATGTTCAACGTGACCGCGGACGCCGAGAAAGTGAAGGAGTTGGAGGCGCACATGCCGGAGCTTCCGCCCGAGGTGCAGCAACGCCACCAGCAGCAGACGATCCAAGAGATGCTGGCGCTGCAGCATGAGGTCTTCGTCCGCGAGTTGGCGGTCCTGCAGAAGCGCGAAAAGGTGCTCGACAAGGAGGAATTGAAACTCGATCTCGAAATCGCGTCAATGAAGAAGAATTCCGACAATTTCGTGTGAATCTCCTCCTCCGTTCTTCCTCTGCTCACGTGATACTCATTGGCGGCGCTGAGGCTCTTATTTGGAAATCTGCTTTTGTTCATAGGTCGTGGATACGTGGAATAAAGTTGTGAAAATCATCGTTTTCGCCGCGTTCCGATGGATGAAAGTGGAGAGACGACATTCCGCGTGTTCTTTTGTTTGATTGATGCGCGTCGTTGCGGCGATCGAAGGTCGGAATTCTGAGTTGTTAGGAGTCGAAGGCTGAGTTACAACGGTGTGGATGAGATGCGGCCAAATCGCCTGTCTTCCTGCTGTTGGTCGTCCTATCAAATTGCTTCCTCACATGAATGCGCTCGATTCTCAGGGAGAGGAGTAGACAGAGCCACGCTAGCGCAATGCTTCTGACTCGCCACACAAGCTTCCAAGATTGTCAGACAGGACCATTTTGTTTGAAAGATCTCGTTTTCAATTCTCACAAGAGAGATACGGTAGTGTTACACTTTCAATTGGAAAAATACCTATTTTTGGCTCCGAAATGAAGGTCTACGGCTTACAGTCTTTGGTAGGTTGACGTCATATCGTTCGATTGACTTGTTTGCGAATTGAGCGGCGAATAATTCCTCTATTTTGAGCATTTTCAACGCGGCGACTCTCCGTTAACAAAAAGAAAACTCACTTTGATTCTACAACCGCAAAATACCTCACAACAGCGAGTTTTCTCCGCTGCTGACGTCCTAGGAGCGGACCGGTCATCGTTCGTCTAACTGACGAATTCACGCGTTAAACAAATCGCGTTAGCGCAAACTTTGCTCCGAACACGGCGGTGGCGACCAAGAATTGGGTCCGCTGATCTCTGTTTTCGGCCTTTTTGCTCAGAATGTAACGAAGAGTCTGCCTGTCACGTGCAATGCATGCAGCCCAACGGCGTAACGTAGAATCAGAACACGGCAATCGCCAGTTTTCGTTCAGTTTGTGACAAACAGATATTGGATGTTGATGCACTTGAAAGGGATCCGAGCAACTTTGTTTTCATCGCTGAAGTGAGAATGAAATCAACAAATGCGTTATTCAAGTGATCGCGTGCAGCCAACCCAGGTCAACAAAAGCATACAGAGCACAGATCATCGAAGAAACAAAGTAAACAGAGTTTAATCGTTGATAGTGACAATCTTCAATTGTGATAATTGCCCTAATGCAGACATAACAAAGGCGTCATAGCCGCAAAATCACGTGGCGAAGCAAAATGAAAGCAATCGGTGTCCAAAGACCGCATTGTGAGAAGAGAGTGGCTGCGTGTGGGGGTACTTCGTAATGCTTGGCACCATTGTATTTGAAACCTCACAGAGATCCGCAGTGACTCATCGGGTCGACCAGAATGCGTTTCAGTGTAAAAATCTTCACTTCTCACTTCAGAAGCATCAAAATGCAACCGCAGCGATGTGTTCTGATCGCTTGACCTCGTGTCCTTCCAACTGCAGTTATGACGTTGTTTATATACCTGTCCTGCCGCCTCTTCTGTACTGTTGGGGACAGATTGATGCAGCCAACTTTGTTTTCAGCTCTCTCCTCTTCGCACTTTGGGCGCAAACAGATGCGGACGCGGAATGATTGGACCCGTTTTTGAAAAGACCACAGTTTGCCTAGATTGTCTGCAATTCAACTGATCAAAACTTCATTTTTGAGAGATGAGATGGGCATCTGCAATTCTCCAATTTGCCCTACAACATGCGTCTTCTTCCAGTTGCACGCCTCACAGCGCTGGAAACAGCGCGATTCATTTGGTCAGCGCGCAAAGTCAGGAAATCAAACGCGGTCGATCACAAACCGCGCGTCTTTCTTTCTCGCCGTCTTCGTGTGACGCAATCGGCCGATGATCTCGCCATCACTTCGCGTCGATCGTTTCACCGCCGCCGTTGAAAATGAATCCTTGTGTTGTGTCCCAAGTGCAGAGGAGACGAGGCGAGTGTTTGTTTGTCCATTTTGGGGCGTCGTGGGGTCTGGAAACAAGGGAACGATATAATCAGAAAATGAACGGAGACGCGCTGGATGCATATGCGATCTCCTAGATCGATCAAAACAAAAGTCAAACTCATCCAACCGCGATACTGCGTCAGAAGCGGATGATTTGATCGAAAGCGACATTCTCTTGTTTTTCCTCACTTCAACTCAGAAACGAAAAACAACAATTCCAGGTGCATTTAATTCAATCACCGCTGATGTTGTTTGTCAGATGTCAAATGCATCACTTCAGAAACAAAAAACGACAAGAAATTAGGGAAAAACAACCAAGAACAAGAATCACTGCTTAGCGTGTGTCAATTGCCCGACTGATTGCGGAATTTGAAGTGATTACACAAGAATTTAGTTGAAAAGTGGAATCTGACGGGTGCAAAGCTTGAATTGAGGCTCCGGCTTGTCGAGTATCACATATTAGAGATTCGGCCTCAAAGCAGAAATCAGCGTTAATCATCATTTGCTCCGTAATTTGAGGCAATCTCTTCTGGTTGACTTGGCGCCGACCAGCAGGACGTGCAACTGGCAATTACCGAAAACAGGAGAACAAAAAACACATCGATTGGCGCATTTGAAGCGCGATTTATGAAGGACTAATTTGTAAAAGACAAGAAAAGACGTTTTTCTTGTTTTTGAAGTTTACTCTCAACTAAACAGTTGACCAACAAAGCGGAAAATAGGCAAAAACGAGTTCTAACCGCTTCAAAGCGAATGACAGCTTGGTCTGATAGTTGAAGCGGTCAAATGCGGTTAGCTGTGTTTGACAACTCCAAAAATGTCAAAAACGCAATTTTCGCCCTAAGAAACCATCGGTGCGTGTCGAACTTCGCCCTTTCTCGCACTCAAAGACCGTTTCGCCACACGTCATCCATCGTGATGCTACGTCACTCGACCGTAAACTCCAAACCTTTTGGTTTTTGATCAAACTTGTCAGCGCGACTCGAAATTGAGTTATTTGGGGAGAGAACTCACAGCGGAGTTCCCAGATCGCGCGAATTTCAAGCGACAAAGACGTCGGAGTGACGTGGATCTCCGCATAATCGTGTCACTCCGGGTGTCCGCAATTTGAATTGAAAATGGTTTGCGGTGATCGCATGACGCAATCGGCGGCCGAATGAGGTTTTCTTGTCTTCTTCAATTCGATTTTGGTGCAAAAATCAATCAAAACAAGGTTACGTCACACGATCATCGAGAACCGCTGCTTTTTGGGTTGAAAACTGTATTTATGATACACTTCACGGGTGCTAGGGGGTCATCCCACAGGCCGCCGTACCGCAAGGAGCGAAAGAAGCAGAAAAACAACAGTTGGGCCTGCAAAGCATCAAACCGGTCGCTGAACTGTTCTTGTCATCGCGCTAATTTCGTCTCGAATTCTACCGCGTTTGTCTCGCTGCGACGTCAACAACGCACAACACTAGGCGCCCTTTTTGACCTTGATCGCAACGCTGGGAGTCATCCGGCGGTCAACCAAACTGATCTTCAGCTCGCAATTTTGATCTTCTCAACGATCAATTTCTGGCGGCTGTGTGGCCACATCTCACATGGCTGGAGAATCCCCGAGCGCATTATTCGAATAACAAGCAAGCTTCGCGATAAATCTAACGAGCAATGAACGAGTAAATCCAAGTTGGACAAGTTTTGTGATCATAAACGAGTGAGCGAGTTCCCTTTTGGTTGGTTAAGACATAAATGAACTTACCGTTCCGTCGACGTCGGTCGAAGTAGAGATGATGGATCGTTTCCTTCATCTGGGAGCTAGAGAAGAGAGCGCACATGAACTCTAAGTCCTTTTCTTGCACCAAGAAGTGTAATGACACGAGTTACATCCTGGTTGGCGGCGGCAGAAGCCAGAAAGTGCATCGCACAGCTGCTCTGTTTCTATTTCTGTCAAATCCAGAATTCGCGTCAGATGCTTTCTGTATGGATCGACAATGATCCTGAGCTGTGAAGGTCTCAACAGATGAGTCAGAACCCCACTTTAAGGTTGCAAAAACGAAAAAAAAATGGAAGCGAGCGGACGTTTGGCTCCATTTTGAATTGAATTGCAGTCCGGCGCTTCTGTCTTGATCTTTGTTTCCCCGGCCTTGAATTACGAATATGCAAAGGAAGATAGCAAGTTGACCCTGGTGCTAAACAAACCAAAGCCGTGATTCACTGCAAATCAAACGGGGGCGCTCTGCAACGCTGATCACAGTTCCAACAGATCACTCAGATCCCGTTTGCAAATCCCTGGAACTTTGGAGTTTAAGAGTGCGCGGCCAACTCCGAATCCGACTTCTTCTCGCGTTCAAAACGAGGTTAAACTCTTCAAAATGGAGTTCAAGAACCAAATCTTATCTCTCCAGTTGTACCGGAAACTCGCGATTCTCCAGTAAACTCTCTAACTGCCGTCTGAAAACAAATTCCACGTACGGCAGGTCACTGAGCTTTTTTTGAGCCTTCAGCCGCGCTCATTTGCCAAAACATAACCACAAAACGAGAAGATGCAGTGGGGACACAGAGTTGTAATGAAGGAATGAGTGCGGGCTGAACAGCACGGAGCAGCCAAGTGTTCGCAAACAGCTCCGGCCGGTCGATCGATCGGAAGTGAATCTCTGGCGCGCGCGTTGCGCAACGTCGATCTATTTTTGGTTTCCGTTATGCGTTCTGATCGATCAGAGGCGCGCGATCGACCGGTCACCGGCCGTCGTCGTCCTCTCGACGGAGCAGCCGGGAAACAAGCGAACCCGGGTCAACCGAGAAGAACGCGCCCCACACATCGCGATCGCCAGACTCCCGTGGATCATAGCTGAGTGCTTCCTTCCTCTGACAATTGGGCCAATTCTCGACCGCGATGACGCAGTCCCGGGTTCAAGTCCCGTTTCCGGTTCTTCGAACGTCGCGCGATGACGCGAAAAGGTGTTGTTACATCGGCGGCGCTGCATCGAGAAGATCGAAAGGAAACGACGCGAAAGGCGGTCTCTAGGAGCGTATAAAAGGCGCCAGGACCTTCCTTCCGACAGCAGCCATCCTCAGCAGCAGCCTCAGCAGCACAGAAATCGGCCGAGATGAAGACTGTCGCGTTATTCCTCCTCCTCGGATTCTCCTCCTCGCTCATCTGTAAGTGACCCGGCGCCTCTCCCTCGCTCATCCTCTCGCTTTTCAGATGCGCATCCCGTGTTACAGGCGCAGATGGAGAACATCATCAACAGCTCGCCGTGCTTGAAGACGTGCGTCGACCGCGTGACCGCCACGAACGCGGAGTTGACGGTCACTCGCACTGTCAACTACGGCGCCTTCTTCGGCGACTTCGAGAGCATCTGCGCGATCATCGCAGAGGCGCGCGAGTGCATCGACAAATGCGGAATCGAGTCGAATCCCTTCAAACTGCAATCCACCACGTTCATGTGCCAACCTGAGATGCGAGCCGGTGAGTCAATCCACTCGAGAGCCCTGAATTCTTACTGTATTCGGTCTTGCAGCGGTCAAGGAGTACGCGCCCTGCATGCAGAAGGAGCAGCCGGCGGTCACCGCCGAGTGCTCCGCGCAGTGCGGCGACGTCGCCAAACTCAACGAGGATCTCAAGTCGCTGCAGAGCGAACTCGCCGCCAACCCGCAATCCAGCAAACCCGAGCAATTCACCGATTTCGTCGCCAAAACCAACGAGAACTGCAAGATGACCAAGTGCTTCGCGCGCTGCAGCCGCGCGGCGTTCAACGAGAAATGCGGCGCGGTCGGCGACGTCCCCACCGGCGAGTTCCTCAAGTCGTTCATCGACCAGGTCCTCGAGAAGACGCACAAAGACCTCGGCTCGATGGATCTGGTCGCCACGATGGCGCACAACGTGCCCCCAGAGTGCGACTTCATGTACACCGACGGCGTGATGTTCAACGAGCGCGAGGACCAGAAGGCGGTGAAGGCGATCGGCGAGGCGATCATGAACGAGCAGAAGCAGATGCTCGCCGCTTCCCAGCAGCCACAAGGAGGCGCCGAGATGGACGCGCTCCAGCAGACCATCCTCCGCAAGCAGCTGGAGCTGCTGCAGAAGCAGGAGCAGCTGCTCGAGAAGGAGGACCGCAAACTCGATCTCGAAATCGCCAAACTGAAGAACAAGCTCAACTTCTAGGTTCCGCAATTGGGTGTCGCGGAAGCTCCTCTTTCCCAAAGAAAGTCAATCTCATTGTACAAAGAATTCTGAATAAAATCTATTTCAAGTGAAGAACGGGCCTTCGCCAGACCATCAGGGCGCACTTGGAGCGCGAAGGGGATTCCCCGAACCTGTTTTCATCCCATCGACCACGTGTTCTCTCCCAAACGAGAAAGCGATCGTCGATCTTTGGGAACGCGGGAGCTCCCTGTTGAGAACCAAGTGGTTGGGTCCCTGATCTTTGAGGATTACAGCGCTTGGAAGAACTGGGCTGCTCGTTTACAGCGGGGAAGCGAAGAATGTAAGAATTAGAGTGTTTATCCTTCACTTCCGGGCGTTTCGCTGACTTTTGGGTCTTGATCGTTGATCTTCAAAACAAAGCGAGTTGCGTTGATGGCGAGAATCGATGTTGGATCGAGGAAAATCAAGACAGAACTTAAGAACGAGGAGACGAGAAGCAGACAAACGAACACGAGTTTATTCCACATCACTTTCTAGATTTGTAACGACGATTCTGGAACCATCTGCTGACCTGGCCTTGCTCGAGGCCGAGTTTCCGCGCGAGTTCCGCGCGTTCCTGAAGACTGGGATGCTGGGTGACGGCGAACGCGTCGAGCAGACTCTCCTGCTGCTTTTCGGTGAATCTTTGGCGTTTCGTGGGACTCGGAGGAGCGACCGGCGACCGACTCGCGCGGAGATACCGGGCCATGATGTTCAGGAAGAGTTCCTGACTGTCGGATTGACTCGACGGCGCCTCGGAGACGTCGTTTCCTTCGGCGGCGGGTGGAGTGGATTGCTGCACCAGTTGGTTGATGACGGTCAGGCACAGCGCGTTCAGCGCGACCAGCGCAGGAGCGCGATCTTCCGATTCTGTGGCCTCAGGAGCACCGGATTCTTCATTTTCATTCTTCACTTCAGTTTCGGGGACTTCGGGTTTAGGAGAAGCAGCCGGAATGGATTCTGCGCTCTCTGAAGCCTCAATTCGCTGATTTTCAGAGGCGCTGCTGGCGGAATCCTTCGACTCGCGGCGCCCACGACGATTCGAGAACCACTTGCGGACCTGCACTTCACTCAGATTCGTCGCTTCCGCGAGCGCCTTCCGCTCCTGTTTGCTCGCCTTGCGCTTCTTCGCAAAGTGCTCCTCGAGGATGCTGACCGCCGAGCGGTCGAAGCGCTTCACGCCGCGCTTCTTGGACGCCGAGGACGGAGCCGGCGATGGCGACTTCGAGGCTTCTACGGGGAAGGAGAGCGGAGTGATGTTTGCGAGAGAGATGGAAGCGGAAGCCATGGCTGAATCGATGATGCTGAGGTGGCGGCGAAGAAGCCCTAAATGCGCGGTGTGAGCGTCGCTTTTGCACGAGAGCATTGCTTTTCGCAGGCGCATTGCTCCTCGTAGATGCATTGCTTTCTGCGCATTTCAGCAGTAAACGTAGTCTCCGTGTCCATGCCCGTTGTTCTTCCATTCCCGTCTGTCTTCACGATAACCAAGAGGCATCGCGGAGACAAATTCCATTGCGTCCTTTCAAGCAAGCATAGTTGTGTAATCCGTCCTTGGTCGCTAGATCGGATGGGTCGATATGAAACACCAAATGGCTGATAAGCTGTCGAACTGAGTCAGTATTCGTTAGTATTTCTCACTTTCTCACGGAAGCTGCAGCTACATGCGAATGCGCTTAATGAACGGCACACAAGTGCGATTGAGAGATGAATCGTCGAAGTCGACGGGCCGGCCTCGAAGTAGCGCAGGCGTCCTCCTAAGTAGTCGTCGCCGTCGCCTAAATGATAACGATTATCATAATTGAAAGGACGCAATGGTCTCCGTTATCATTTAAGCGACGCCCGAGGCGACGACTATATACTGACGCGGCAGACAGCGTGACAAACGACGGCCACAAAAAACGAATCGATCGCGACACAAAACTGGACGCGAGCGGTCGAATGTTGCGATTTTCGTCGGGCGAAACGCGTGCATTGCCATCAATAAACGCGATTCTTTCAGAACTTGGGTGATTGAACCTACAATCGACTGTCGAACACTCCTGAGCGTCTTTTTCAATTAAAAGTAAGTAGTTTTGCGTTTTCTCATTTTCGCTTCTTCTTCGCTTCTTTATTATTGACATAAAACCAAAAAATCGATATTCAAACTCAGCTTTTCAGCATGCTCACCACGAACAGAAGCTACTATGCCAGTGAAACGATTGCTGACTCGCAAGTTAGCCGCCAATAGAAGAATTTACCTAGCTAGAAGAGTACGCGGTAAAGCACATGTGCGAGTAAATGGAGCACCAGCGAGTATCGTTTGCGAACAGCCGCAGACTCTATATTCAAACTCTGCTTTTCAGCATGCTCACCGTGAACGGAAGCTACGATGCCAGTGAAACGATCCAGAACTTTGGCAGAGTTCTGGCTGCGTACGATAATTAGCCAGTGGATTCCGGCCGATGGACCAGAAAGGCAAAAACAACAAGTTCGAGTTTATGTAAGTGTACGCAATTGTAATCCTTTCTGTCTTCCTTAAAACTCCCGTACCTATCGTGATTGTCCAACCGTAACGTTCTGTCGTCTCAAGGTCTAATTTTATCATCGCATCATCATTTCTGTTTCAGAAGCGACAAAGATCGAGTTTGACCGCGAACTCGATCTTTACTGTGGCTGTGTACTCCTCCAACAAAAGGCGCCTAATGTATTCGAGCTTGCGGACATCTTGAAAGAGAGTTCAAAGCTGGCTCTAATCGAGACCACGCCGTTCGCCCACCTTTGAGACCTCCGAAATGGTGAAGAAATGAAATTCAAGCCGATTAACAAGCATCACTTCCATCACAAAGACGACCCAATCGCCTACTCAATCTGGGAGACTGGCCGATCAGAGTGGAAGGCGACGGATTCGACTACTTTTCCGCCGGAAATCCGGTTGAACTTTTGACCGGCAACAACCGATTTGACGTGATCTTCTATCACATGGCCGAATTCCCGGACCGTCTCGACTTTGAAAACTGCAGAGCTACGAAAACTGAAAAATGAAATGTCACCGGAGACGATGGAATGCGCTTATTGTAATGTTTTGTCTTTATCTGAAAGTAAAGCTCGCGGGCATATAAGATAAATGAATAATGAAATGTTAAATAAAATATGATAAGTTCGTTGTCATGCGATCTTGTATCTCCTTTCCTTCATTCGCATTCCCACAACAGTTAACTGCAACATCACATTCCTTTGCATCTCTTCAAAATCTCGTTTGTTACACAATAAAGTTGAAAATTCGATCAAATTTCTTCATCGCACGCTTCCTTCCTGCGCGCTTTGTTCTCGAGGTGGCGGCGGTTCTGGAACCAGCGCGTCACTTGGATCCGCTCGATGCCGAGTTGCGCCGCCAACTCCACGCGTTTCTGCGTCGAGGGACTTTTCGACTCGGCGAACGCCTCGAGGAGGATCCGCTGCTGCTCGTCGGTGAAGAGATGGCGCTTCAAGGTGCTCGGAGGGGCGGCTGGAACGGAGTTCTGCTGCTGAAGAAGGAGATTGACGGCGGCCAGCAGCGACTGAATCGCCGTTGGGTCGGCCAGACTAACAGGAGTTTGTGAAAAGGATTCCGCGGTCGTCCGATCGATCGGATTCGCAGAGGAGGACGATTCCGCCTTCACTGTTGTCGGTGCGATCGAGCTGACCTTTGCCGACTTGCGCTTCTTCGCAGCACTCGGACGCTCTTCGTGCTCCTCGATTTCGATTTTGATCGCCGATCGACGCTTCACGCCCGATTTCTTGGATTCCGCCGTTGAGGGAACGACGACGTTGTTGTTGGAGGAGGAGGCTGAGCCGGAAGTCATTGCTGAGCGCGTGTTGATGATGCTTGAATAGAATAGAAGACGTTATATGACGATCACCGCATTGCTTTCCCCAGCGACATTGCTTTTGGCGCCAATGCTCGCAGGTGCGATCTGAAGAGCTGAGTTTGTTTGGTAGTCTCTAGCGTTTCTGTCCTCCAAAAACGCGGAATCACGTGTGAACGAGCCGCTTTTAGCTCCGATTTAAACTCCAATTTCTATTAACTAATGGCGATCGGCCGCACCCACGTGTTCGACGGAGAGATTCAACTTTCATAATCCTCTTTTATCGCACACGCCGACCGTTCGCGCATCCTTCTTCGTCTAATCCGCTTATTGGACTTCGTAGGAAGCGAATGTTGCAGCGAGCGATCGGCATTCCTCTTTCCTCGCGAGATGCTCGCCGCACGCGATGGCTCCGCTACTCCGACTTCAGAACAAGAACCGTGAGTCTCCGCAGCTGATTTCCGTCCATTTCCGCTCTGCAGACCGGCGGAGAAAATCTGCAACGTGTGTTTCTACGACACGAAACTCGTGCGCGTCTACGGTGGACGCGCGTGCCGCGCCTGCGTCGCGTTCTTCATCAGAGCGGCGCGACGGAAGGAGCTATACATGTGCAAGCAGAATCCTGCCGCCTGCGACGACCAAGCGCTGAATAGTAGGCGACTGTGCAGAGTGGATTACGGTAGGATTTTCAGAGCTCTCTGTGCAACGCGCGTGCAAGAAGTGCCGCTTCGATCGATGCCTGAAAGAGGGAATGAAGGTTGAATGTGAGATTGTCTGAATGCGTGTGGATTGGAGAGATTCGACTCTAGACATCCGCCCTACCGTATCCAAGGCCACAGAACTGGCCGTTGCGGTGGTGGACGAGAATCTGGTGCTTCTGTCGCGCGCGGTCAAGGCGATCGCGCACATCAACAGCCGCTTCGCACAGAAGGCGCCTTCGCGATCTGCGGCACCTCGGAGTCGGACGACCACTTCCTCACCGGCCTCCACTACCGGCAACAGTACCTCGCGCAGACGGTCGCCTACCGTAAGCTGCTCGACTGTCTGCCGGTGGTGTGTGAGTTGGCGGACGACGTGAAGGAGCAGCTCTTCAGGAACAGTTTGGCCTGCTACGTAAGATTGCAGCCGCCGGGTGATCTGATCGGCATTCCGCTTGAGTCGATCTTCGTCTTCTCCGCGAACAACGCGCGGCAGGGAAGCGCCGACCCGCACAGATTCTTCCTCTTCCCCAATCAGTACTTTGACCTCGACGAATTCAAGTTCCTCCGCCTCTATCAGACCTACGGAGGGAAGCCGACCGCCCTCTCGAACGCTGAAGTCGAGGATCACATGCTGCTAGGAAGGTGAGTGCGCCGCGATTCTATTTTGCGATCAAAAAGCGCGTTTTAGGCTCAATGTGAAGTGGCTGCTGAGCTGCAGAGACTCGCTTTGCGCCAAATCGGCCGATTTCCTCAGAAACGAAGACGACTTTGCGGCATTTGTGCTGCTGATCCTCATCCACACGAGTGAGTCGCTCTCCAGGTCCTCAAATCAAGGTTTCCTCCTCAGATGACTACCACAAGATGGACTCGCAGTGGCAGCGGCCCATCAATCGCCTCAAAAACGTCTTTCGAGAGCTCGACGCGCACTACAGAGCGAAAGGAAGAGAAGCCGGTGCGTGGGGGAACATCGTCATGTTTCTGTCGAATCTTCAGGTGAATCCGCGCCTCTCGTCGGTCTTACGGTAGCGCTTTCAGTCGACTTTTGTGGAGTATACAGAGGCGATGACCACGGTCGATCTGTACATGCGAGGGTCGATCTACATCAAGATGGTGAAGGAGGTGAAGGCGGAAGAGTGCAGAATTGAAGAGAACGAGTGACTGGGCGCTGTAGGAGGAGGAATTGAGGTCGCTACTTGTATGATAAAGACTTCGAATTGAACTTCAATTTATGTTTATTTCTGATCACATTGAACACCGAAAGCCCGAAGGTCTTGAGACGAATTCGGTCTGGGTGGACTGGATGATGAGATGGGATGAATCGGTGGACTGGGATGATGAGATGAGGTACTCCTCCAGAGCCTCTCTGATCTCCTCGCTGTATTCAAAACTACAGGCTGAAATTACGTTCATATCGCCGGGCGGTGAATGGAAAGCGACGCGAAGGGAAACGAGCATTTCCCACAGTATACATTGACAACTCAGGCAAGACGTCGGGTCCTGAGGTGGCGACGTGCGCCCAGTAAGTTACTTGAGATGACGAAATATTGAGATGCGCAAGATTGACAACTTAATATGAGGCAAATTCAGTTTATTCATGATTGCATTCGATGTCGAGGGCCTCTCTGATCTCCTCGGTCCTCTTTCTGCGAATGAAGGTCCAGTGGAACGCCTTGCAGGCGTGCGCGTAGAGGCGCGGGACGTTGACGTAGTCGGCGGCCAGGATGAGCGCCACGAGATCCTCGCGATCGATCGCGCCGAAGAACGCCGCTTCCTCCTCGGAGACGCCGCCGAAGTCGGCGGAGATCCGCTCGGCCTCGCCGTGCCACTTCTCGCAGTACGCGACGATCAACGCGGCGATCGGCCTGGAGACGTCGAACTCGATCGGAGAATCCAGCGTTTGGCGGTGGAACGCGCGGTAGCGCAGCGTTCCCGCTCCGAGCACCGACATCTCGAGCGCCTCCTTCGAGATTTCCAGGGTCGATCCGTCGGTGGCGCGGATGCTGAAGGTGGAGGGAGATGCCATCGGGAGTTGTTGCTTGGTTGCTTGTGCTGAGAAGCGAGTCAGCGGCCCTTAAATGGAGGGAAACGCATTGCTTTTGAGGTTATCTGCGCATCGGTTCCAACAAGCAATGCGATCTGTCAAATCAAGTCTTCCGCCACCGGTCGTAAACAGATCGACTGCGTTTAACCGCGCATTACTCTGACAAGCACTACATCTTCGTGCATCTTTGCTCTTCGCAAAAGGATTTGATGAGTCAGAGAGGCGCGAAGGTCTCCTCCTTCCTCATGAACGTGTCGTCCCGTGGCACCGTGCTTGTTGTTCGTCTTTTCAATTTAAACGCGCACGCGGTGCTGATGTTTACGGTGTTCATACGCGATTCATCCGCTCGACTGCCCCTCACAGGGATATCTGGAAATCTGCATCACTCACACCGTCTACAGTACCCGCAACCAAGCCCGCAGAGTCTTCTTTGCGTTCCCCCGCAAAGGGAGACGCGGCAGATCGGCGCCTTCAAAACTGCCCGGCGCGTCTGTCGAAAATGCAGAAAATCAG
>MQUG01004239.1:0-20220 GCA_007213375.1 Steinernema feltiae | reverse complement strand
AAACCGCCTTTCAGCGGCCAAAATGCACGCGCTGTTTTGATATTTTGATACTCGTGCAGGCGATTAATCACCGCAATTACTAGGAACTGAAATCACGAGTTTTCATTCGTTTTTTGGACACAGAACGAACGATCTTCGCTCTGTTTTCCTTCAATATTTTTATGATTAATCGTCCGGTGCACGCTGACGCTAATTCCGCCTTTCAGGTTTCTCCACAATTGGGGAAAACAATTCCAGACAAATCGCCCAACGCGCGTATTTTCGTTCTTTTCCGGTCTGCTTGTCTATGATCTTCTCAAAGCTGCACTTTGCCACAAAGTGGGTAAGAAGAACTGGTTCAGCGGACAGAAGGAATTTTGTGCCGCTGTGCACTATCAGAGATCAAACGATTGGAAGCGTGGGGCGTGAGGGGTCAACAAGTTGGCATTTTGCATGGGACGAGCAGATGAGAACGATACCTGCGAGAAAACAGCTGAAATGCAGCGGTTGATTACAGTAAAACTACAATATTAAGGGTAGTAGTTGTATACTTGAACCTCAAGAAACGACAAAACGTTTCTTAGTTAGCTCAAGAAGGAAGCTCGAGCTCATAATTACTCCAACTCCTTTACAAAATGCGTTGGTTAGCAAAGCATCCCATCAGAAGCGAAGATCCGAGAAGGAAGAACGTTGTTGTTGGTATGGAAAATGATGAAATCGTGTCGAAAAATTCGCCATCTTAGTCATCCGCCTTCCCTTTCACGTACTCGCAGTCAGTTGATCGATCACGGCCGTTCCTCGAAATGCACTTTGATGTCCCAGTGACGCCCCTCCGGTTGATTGTTTGATCTCGCGGTCAGAAGTTGATTGATCACTCGCAGAGAGTTGCAGCATTCTGGCCTTTTCTGCAATCAACTGGCCCGCAGACTCTCAAAGCAGCCTTCTGACCGCATTCCTCCCGCTGGCCGCCTCTTCAAAAGTCCCAAACGCTGTTTTCGCTTCGAAAACTTCCAAAACGTGATTGATCGCCACGCGTCTTGTTGATCGACGAGCGGAACTTCGCAGTCGCCGCTGCGCAGTCGCCGCGCACAACTTTTGATCGGCGCGCTCTCGGTGGTTTGATCTTTGAAAGAATGAACGTGCAAACGTCCAGCCTCTCGGGCGCGCGGGCGCGCAAAACAGACTCTCGGGGGTATTTCAGTACGCCCCGGGCAACGAATCCGTCATTCGCCGTCGCGAACGTGCTCTTCTCAAGTCATGCTCTCTCGCCGCTCCCTCCTCGCCGCTCTGCTCCTTCTTGTTGTGCTCGACTCTTGTAAGTGGACTACGGTAGCCCATTTGTGCTCATTTCCGTCCTATTTCAGGCTCCGCCATGTCGATCCGGCAGCTCTACGACCGCGCCGTCAGCCGCAGCCGCCAAGACACCGCTGCCGACTCGTCCTTCGGATTCCTGCAGCATGTAAGCTACCGTAATCCCTCAGCAGTTGCTGACTTTGTCGCCATTTCAGGATGATGCAAGCGAATCCCGACCGATGCCACGCGCTGAACCTGTAGAGAACGTGAGAAGTGGCAACGACGTCCGTCTTCCGATCCAAGGCGTCAGCCGCATGCTGATGCGATTTGCTCCCGACTACAGTACCGAAGTGGATGACCAGTAGTCCACAACAGTAACCCTCTACCCTCTACCTGACGCTCAAGCATTCTCTGCCTGTATTTAGCACTCAAACCGTGATCTCAAATTGTATTTATTTCAACGAATCCTAATAAAAGTATTCAATTATACAAAGGGCGTTCATCGCGAGTCAACTTGGCCATGTTCCAGGCTCGCTACCCGATCTGAACCTTGAGACGACAGGGCTTGGAGCTTTTTGTGGAATCAACAAGTTTATCTCGACCCAGTAGGGTTTTCCGCGGAGGAGTGACAGGGAAGTGTCGGTCTTCTATCGCCGGATTAGCTTGAGAATCATGATCTAGTAAGCCAACAACTAGGCTAAAATCCTAGGCCTAAGCTTAGTTATCGTCAATCTACGCTCTACAAATTCATCTCACCCAATGGCAATGCAAAAGACTACGCCAAGAGGCTGCAATTGGCATCATCGGCAAGCCTAGATTGTTGCTTACTGACCTAAAAACAGCCATAAGTATATGACCCCTTGGAGCGGTGTGATCACTCTGAGTCTCCCGCTAAATTTCCATCAAGCTGACGCTCAATTCCAAGTGCACAGAATGAGAAACACAACTCTACCACGGGGTCACATTTCCGCACATTTGCGCACATCTTACACAACTCCTCTCTCCGCGGTCTGCAGTCTATCCTACAAAGTTCGGGCTCTTTCGCAATATTCTTCCCCGTTTTTGTGTTATTTCGGGATAAAACGTGTATGCTCGGCACGCGCACACGCGCTGCTTGTTATGAAAACACGGATTGATCGCGTTGTTTGTTTTCATTTCCGCAAATAATCCAATTTTTTAGATTCTCTCGCTGCGAGCCGACTGATCGTTGATCAGCGTCTGCCTCCGAAGACTTCAATGTTCGGCTAACACTGCGGTCACGTGAGTTCTGCTTCTGGAAAGCACCTTGACATCATTGACTATCCGGTTCTGCTGCACCCAACGTTCGCTGTTCGCGCAAATGACGCGAATCTGTCGCCTGGGAAGGAAACGTCGTTTGTTCAACATTTGAACGACGAACTCTTCCACAAACAGGACAATCCGTCAAACGACCGATTAATCATCATCGACAACAGACGCTTCCGGTGACGATGCGTGCAAACCGGTCTGAAGGATCTATTTCGGGAATCAATCGACGAGAAGACGGCAATGGAACGTTCACTCATGACCGTCTAGCGGTGATTCAACGAATCGTGTTAGTGTGGCCATGAATCCGATGATCTGAACGCCGAATCGCCATTGAATTGAATGGCCTAGCTCTGCATGAAGTGTTAAGGCATTAAGATAAACGTTCTAGGCAGAAGAATAACTAAAGATGTACATGTTCATCATTTTGTTTCATTTGTGCAATCGCTCTCAAGTACACGTGTTTGTGGTTTCCACGAGAGGGCTGTAGGCTTTCCACACGTCTTCGTTGTGCAGGCATACGGTACCTCCACCGCGGACGTATTGAGATTGCTGAAAACATTCTTCTTTAGTCTCCGAACTCCCAGTGCGAACTTTACCATTCGGTTGATGTCTCCGATGCAAACGAAAGGAGACGAGGCGGAGGGGGAAACGGCCATCTTGGAGTGATCCTTGGTGTACTTGAATTCATCGCTTCCGACCTTCATCTCCTGCGCGTCGAGGACGACGTATTCAGTCGCGCAGTCGAGCGGAATTCGCGATCCGCGTCTCCAGGTCTCCACATTCAGAGGAGATTTGAGATCAGGCGCGACCAGACTGTCGTAGAGGTCTGAATGCGGCGATTCAGGGCTGTGCAGTGCAGGCCAATGTACCTTTTCCGAATTGTCCCGATTTGGCGAACGAGCGGAAGGTCTGACCGCCCTTGGTGGTCAAGTCGACCACGCTCGTCGTCGTCTCTCCTGTTTGATATTTCCCGGCGATCAACTGAAATCGCGTGGATCACTCAACGAGGGAGCGTCCGGCGACCAACCTTGGCGAGATCGGGGTTGTCGAGCGCCATGGAGGAGGGAAGTTGCGAGGAGTAGATGTCCGGATGATTGAAGAAGAGTTGCGTGCCGACCTTCTTCAGCTGATCGTAGTTGAGCGAGATGCACAGCATCGACTGACCGTAGATGCTCCCTGATTCAGGGTAACTGTAGCGCTCGGCGGAGGGGAACTTGGGAACGCTGTGGATGTACCACACGCCGTCGGTTTTGTCGAAGAACGCAACGCCTGAAATCACGAATGAACCGAGGGCTTCAGCGAGTTGCGGTTACCCTTCGTGTGACCGAATTCGTACGATCTCAGATCCGTCAAATTCGCGATTTTCTCAAAGATTCCGAGCTCTTCGGGCGCTTCTTCGTCGTTGTAGAGAACGTGGAAGACGGACGAGTCGTCCTTCGAGTTGTAGTATTGAGCGAGGGTGAAGGCGACCGCCTAAATCCACAATTTCGACCTCATGAGCGCGTCACAATGATCCTCACCTGCTGCTCGGAGGTCAAATCGTTGGCCGAAGCCGCGAACGAAGGGCTGTTCGCGTCCAGATAGTAGAAAGCGTGGCCATCTGCAAGTCCAGTGACGCTGTTGTCGCCTTTGACCTTCGGCATCTTGTAGGCGAACCACCTGAATCGCTCTCTTCACTCCTCAAACCTCAAATCCAACGCACCAGTCGACATCCTTGTTGTTCTGATCCTTGCAGCTGAACGCGCTGACGGCGGACAC
The DNA here is from genome assembly GCA_007213375.1 of Steinernema feltiae. Taxonomy (NCBI): domain Eukaryota; kingdom Metazoa; phylum Nematoda; class Chromadorea; order Rhabditida; family Steinernematidae; genus Steinernema; species Steinernema feltiae. Next base: position 15,903 of record MQUG01004239.1, on the reverse strand, counting down.
GCCTAACAAGCAGAGAAGAAGCAGCCTCATCATGCACCTAACGACAGAGAAGAGTGATGATCGATGCTTCGGCGCTATCTTATCGAACGGCCGAGTCGATCTAATCGCTACATAAGGCAACGACGGAAGAGATCAGTCGATTGCGTCACCGCGTAAGCGGCTAAAGTGTGGCGGTGCATCGACGGCGGGACGCGTTTTTTGGATTGATGAGAGCGTAATTGAGTCTCCGCTGCGTTGGGAATTGACGAGACGCAACCGCAAAGTGGCCAAATTCAGTTCGTTAAGAAAGCCCACTGCATCGTTTTACGAAATTAGGTTTTGGAAATCGTGAAAACAACGGGAAACAACAGAATGCAGCGCATCGGAGCAGAAATCGGTCGTAGCGCACTTGATGCGTTGGTGCAACTTGATTCCAGTTGTCTTCTCTAAAATCGAGAAATTCGCCAATAATTTTCCAATAAGCTGAATTTGCTGGAAGCACCGTTAGAGTGCGGGCAACGACTCAGCTCTCAGAATGGAGTGAACCAAAACCCCCAAATTGAAAGCATTTTTATTGAATTTTACAGAATTTCGACATTCCGGGGCAGTTGAAGCTTTAATTCAACAGACGTTCGTGGACTGAACAGCCAAACTGTACGCTTTCCACACCGCTGCGTTGCTGAAACAAGTCGTTCCGCCTCCGCGAGAGTACTGACTCATCTAAACAGACGCGTCTTCAATCAGCCGGTTACTGTAGACTCCTACCATGCGGTTGACATCGCCGATGCAAACGACCGGAGAGGCGGCGGACGGGGAGATGGCGGTCTTCGAGTGGTCTTTCGTGTATTTGAACGCAGGCGAGCTGCCGACCTTCATCTCCTGGACGTCGAGGACGCGATATGTCGCCGCGCAATCGAGTTCGATCACGGATCCTCGTCTCCAGGTCTCCACAGCCAGAGGAGTCTTGAGTGCAGGGGCGACGAGGCCGTTGTAGAGGTCTGCAAGAGGAGAAGGATGATCGGAATGTTTCCAACTCGAAATCACCGTCGTCGAATTCTCCGGTTTTTCGCAAAAGATCGGAACGTCGCGCCCGCTTTTGAGATCAAATCGACCACGCTGCTTGTCGGCTCTCCTTTTTGGTATTTCCCGCCAATCACCTACAGTAACCCGGATCATTCACGAGAGCTTTCCTCTAAGTAGGTACCTTCGCGAGATCGGGATTGTCGCGCGCCATGGAGGAGGGGAGTTGCGAGGAGTAGATGTCCGGATGATTGAAGAAGAGTTGCGTGCCGACCTTCTTCAGCTGATCGTAGTTGAGCGAGATGCACAGCATCGACTGACCGTACGTGGTCGCAGACTCCGGGTAGCGGTAGCCGTCCGGAGAAGGGAACTTGGGACGCTGTGGCTGTACAGAACGCCGTCGGTCTTGTCGAAGAAGGTGACCCTGAAGACGGAAATAAGCTCAAAATCAAGTCTTCCAAGCGCACCCTTGATGTGACCGTGTTGGTAGGATTTGAAGTCACTCATGTTCGCGATTTTCTCGAAAAGACCCAAGTTCTCGACGGGAACCTGGTCGCTGTAGAGCGCGTGGAAGACGGACGGATCGTCCTTGGCGCTGTAGAATTGGTTCATCGTGTAAGCGATGGCCTAAAGGGTCTTATCTAGGAGAATCAAGGCTGAACGAGGCTACCTGCTCCTCGGAAGTCAAATCCTTGTCCGACGCAACGAAAGTCGGGTTCCTGGCGTCCAAATAGTAGAACGCGTAGCCGTCAGCGAGGCCCTTGATGCTGTTGTCGCCCTTGAATTTGGGCATTTTGTAGGCGAACCACCAATCGACATCGTTGTCGAATTGATCCTTGCAGCTGAAGGCGTCGACGGCGGCGGCGGACAAGCCTAACAGAACGAAGAGAAGCAGCTTCATGGCAGCGTCGATCGTGAATAATGAGGCGCAGCGAGAGTGCAGATATATAAGGATGTCTCTCGCTCTCTTTGTTATCTTATCAATTCGACGAAAGTGCACCAGAGGGCAACAAACCAATGCGGTTTCAGTGAGATTCCTTTGTTCGGGAGCAGCCACACGAGTGACGAGGGGACAGAGCGCAGAGGCGGCGGGAGCGAAGTACTTTTGGGTTAGACAAACAAACAGGAGAGTTCCGTGGCAGAGCGATCCCGGATCTTCAATGAACTGCATACCGTATTCTGCGTGTGTTAGCGACGCCACCGTGTCTAATGCTAGCAGATCGCATCAAAGAGTGAGTTCGCAAGCGAGTATTCGCATGTTTTCATGTGTGAAAGAGCCAAGTTTCATCTAAAGTGATAACCGCCAATGACCGCCAACAGACCGAAACTCGCTTGAGCAAAATTGATACGAGCAAACAGCGTTTTTCGGTTTTTCTTTATTTCTTATCATCCAAATCGTTGGTTTTGGCTTTGGGATCGTCAGACCGACGTTGACAGCGGTTCAACGGGCGTTGGAGTCGATGTAGCGGCGGGTTCCATCGTCGAGTAGAAGCTCTGCTCACGTGACATTCCTGGATTTGCTGCAAACATCAGATGAACGCCAATCAAGTGTACATTGAGTTTAGGGTTAAGAGGGAAACGAGATCTTAGAAAGCAAACCGCTCGCTCTACCTTCAACGATCGTCTCGAAGGAAGCGCGGAACGAATCGGCCGCTTTCGTCCGCATATTCGGACACGAAGCGATCGTGAACATTTGCGTTGTCCTCAAGAGAGCGGAAGTTGATCCGCGCTCCTCCAACTCATCTTAACGGTTCTCCATTAGCTGGATTACGGTAACGGCGACACAGCGCACCTTCGCTGGAAGTCGAAGAATTCGAATCCTTCAGCATTTTCTGCAATCTCTTGTTTTTCAACTTTAAATTCTCTAATTTCAGCTCTGAGTAGGTCTTTTGCGCCTCTTAACAGGCGGCACGGTAATCAGCCGCTGCTGGGGGGCGAACCTGTGAAACTGTAGGTGATTGTGGGTGGATTGAAGGGCGTGACGGACGAGTGGATTGCGGCCGTCGTCGCTCCGTGGTAGATGTTGTACGGCGACGTTGGGAGCTCGTCGATGCTTGGCACTCTACAGTAACTCCCTGGCTCTTTCTCGTCCTTGAAGAGGTCGTGTTTCTCGTGAAATGAGCCAGTCAGGATGCTCTTATTGCCTGAAAAGGGCGAAGAATGAGAGAAATCGGGAGATTGGCGCCCACCTTCATCCCTCAGGAGTCTCCCGACCGCTTTGCTCGATTTCGCGTAGAAGACGACGCAGACGAGGAACGCGAGCACCGCGATGAGGAGGAAAACGGACCCGAAAACGATGACCGGAATGAAGATCGCGTTGAGCTGGCGGGCGAGCTGATCTGTGAGCTTCGGGACGTTGTCGAGGAGGAAGTCGATGTGCGCGAAGAGTTCACTCAATTGCACCATCTGAACACTCATTCGGCGCTCTCCGCACTACAGTAATCGCATGGTCAAGTACGGTAAAGATCTGACTTTTCGTGGGACAAAAGCTGAGCGGAACGCGAGAATTCGTTTATTTCTTATTTCTGTGATTGTGTTTCTTCGCCTCGAAGAAGACGCGAATGAAGAGCGCCGTGTAGCAGGCGATGATCGAGTCGACCAGCAGCACGAGCACCAGGCAGAGGAGGATGATCAGCGGGAAGGCGTAGGAGAGGAAGGTGCTGGCGGTCAGAATGCGAGATGTGAGGTTCAGGAGCATCACGTCCGTGCTGTTGATCAGCTGCAAGAGAGAGAGCGAGAGTGTAGAGGTGCAGACGATTCTAGCCTCATTTTGGATCATTTGACTGAGAAGAACCGAGTAAAGTATTGAAATTTGGGGTTTAAATCGGTCGGTAGAGGCCTTTCAAGCCTCACAGAGCAACTGCTTTGAGCTGTTTTGGTGGTTAGAGTCAGTGGCACTCGCCATTTGATGAAAACGAGCTAATTGTAAGTGTGGATCGTCTAAAGGCTCTTTGCCTGTTTTCAAAGCCATAAAGGCCGATTTGCGTATGAAAATAGCGAATTTTGGTCAAAAACTCCATAAAATTGAAACAAAATTACCGCGTTTATTCCGCGAAGACTTACCATCCCGACGCTTCTGCCAATCGTCGGATCCATTTCTGTGGCTCTCTGAAAAGCATTCCTAAACCGAATCACCGAAATCGCGTCTTTTCGCAAAAGATAGAGACGTTGCTGATCACAATCAGTGTTTGCATGAACTGCAGAGCACGCGAGGGGGCTAATCCTTTATTCAATCGTCGTAATCAATGTATTCGCCGTAAGAGATCGTCTTCTGCAGACGATGCCACACGTTCTTGAGCGCCAGAAAGGCGATGAAGATGAGGACAACGAGCAGGAAGATGACGATGACGACCAGCGAGAAGATTCTGGTGAGGAGAGTGTCGATGCAGTCGGTGGATTCCACGAACACCGCGGAGAATTGATGCAGAGCCTGGAATTGAAGGAGAATCGAAGGAAGGAGGGTGTTATCATTCGGCGCTTCCGGCGGCAAGAAAGAATGTTTGCTTTGTCGCAAGCCGACTACTGTGATAAACACATGGAATTGCTGCGTTGGCAGAGTGAACGAGAGAGTGAGATGCGATTACAAACTGTGGAATCAGCCAGGTTTGAGTTTGTGTGATGACTTACAGTACACTCGGCTTGCAGTCAACGCTGGTAAGTAACCAAGCCGCTGCGTACAGTAAGACAACGAGCGAGAGGCAAAATCAGGCTCTCAAGAATTGGTTTATGCGTTCTGGATGCGTTCTAGTCAAAAACTATGATTTCACATGATCTAGGTGTTCTATTGCAAAAACGCAATCGGTTCACAAGCAAAAAACGTTAAATTCGTTCATTTTTTGACAAAAATTACCTTTTCGAAGCTGTTGTCAGCCATCGCGCTTCGCGTCTCCACTCGCAATCGACAGTAATCTCTTCCTAATCACTCTGAACACACAACAAACGCCGTCCTCGCCGCACTCCTCGTCAACACCCACCTGCGCTCCTTCTCCTTGAACTCGCGCAACCGCGAATCACTCGAGTTTCGACTGCAAAAGTAGAAGAGAAAGACGCACAGCGTCGCTCCCCCAACCACCAATCCGACGTTCACAAAGTAGAGGACGTCGGCGACGGTCGTCAGCGTCGAGTTGATATCTCTCAGAAGTTCGGTCTTGTTTCGCAATTCCTGAAAAACGCGAATGCAGCGACCACACACGTCAACGAGGGGAATTACGCCAGTTACAAGTTGCAACGTCTCCGTCAGCGACATTAACGGAATGAGTAATCGTCAGGCAGCAGCAGCAGCGCTCTGTGCGCCTTCGCAACGCGAGGAATCGAACGACAAACGGGGGCTTCGTGTGCGAGCGACGTCGTGTGAGTCAGCCGGCGCTGTGCGGCGCCTTCGGATCGATTTCCGTGATAGCGCGGAAGACGCGCGCTTCTGATAAGGATTCGTCGCTCGGTGCGCCACAACACTCGGTACAGCGCCGCGAGCTGCTTTCGCGCTTTGTTTTTCTCATTTTCCGTGTTTTAGGGAAGAACGGAGGAAGGAGAAATGGTCGCCGACAACGTCGATGAGGTGAGAACGCAGAGTGGAGGGAAAGGCGCCGAAAAACGGGGTTAGATGGGCGTGAAGGCTGGATTTTGACGAAAGTCAGATAGACAAGAGGGATTCAACATTGAGTTACGAGTTTGTAGCTTCTAGGAGAGCACAGCGCAGGAGTGAATGGAATTCAGGCGCATTCGCACTTTCACTTGTTGAATATTTGAATCTGATTGGATACTGTACTGAGGTTTAATGACTAAAACGTTAATTCTCAACTTGACACCATCAGTCATAATGGAGCCGCTTTGCCTGAATCAATAACTTTGAGATCTTTCAAACGATTAGGGCAACTGGTTCGACTCAAAAACTATCAGATTCTGCGCTAAGGACTCCGTTGACCTTGCGAAATTCAATTCAATCTGATTTTGTCATTTCCGCCATTTCTCAATCGCCCAATTACAAACTCTCCGCTTCAGGCGCTTCATTCGGTCAACAAACTCCTCAAAGAGGCGAACAAAACGGTCACGAATCTCTCCTCGATCGTCTCATACGTGCCGCACGCCACCTACGGCTTCTTCATCCTCCTCGCGATCATGATTCTCGCGTGCATCGCGTTCGTCGCGTTTCAGTACTACGTCGGTCAACGTCTTTATAAACGACAGAAACAACGCGATCACACGCCTTCAAGGCACTCGAGTAAGCGGCATTTGTGGCTATAGTACAGTACAGTTTGGTTGCTTGCAGCTCCGGAGAAGGGATTGCTGTTCGAAGAGCGGAGATCGTGAAGTTAGACGAGTGTGGAAATGTCCTGCAAAGTGGATTGAATAAACGAATTGATCAGCGAATCGTCTAGAGTTGCCTTGAGTTCCTCGTCCACCGAGGGCGCCTTGATGTACGTGGAGTTGTTCCTCGGAAAGTCGCCTTCCTGCAGCGCGTTCCACGTCTTCAGAGAGACGCGCACTGCGCAGAAGATGCACAGGAGGGCGAAGAAGACGAGAGTTCCGATGAAGAGACAGAAAGCGACGAAAAAGGCCAAAGTGAGGGAGGAGGAGAGGAGGGCGACGCTGTTCAGAAGGCCACTCGAACTGTCGATCAGCTGAAAGCGCGGAATTCGAGCGAGGAGGAGAACGCCGAGAGACTCACGTTGTCGAGTGACATTCCGTCGTCGTCGTCGTCGTCGTGTTTCGTCAAAAGTGCGCCCGCTGACGCACCTTTAGGCGATTGAAATAACGGAAGCGGCGCTTGTGCTCGACGCCCGCGCCTCGATCAATCGATCAGCGATTGTTTGCTTTTGGGGAAGATAAGGGAAAGACGTGAAAGGAGGGATGAAGAGTGGAAAACACGGTCGGCAGCACTTTCCACTTCTGAGGGGATTCGTGGAAAGTCAGGATCCGTTTTTCTTCAATTTCTGGCCTATCACGGTCAAGAACGCTGTCTATGACACACAAAACGCGCACCAAATTGCTGATATCAACACACAGAGACACAAAAAACCAATTTTTAACAACAATCTATGTTTCTCGACGTCAAATGTGCCCGATTGAAGCCTTTCCGACGTCATCATGAGAACATACGCTGCTTGAAAGGTGCCAAGGAGAGCCCCGTTGACCGTAATAGGTCAGAAAGCGGCAAAAACTTGGATGTCCGATCCGTTTCAACAATAAATTCGATTCAATCAGGATACAGAAAGAACTCCTCGGTCATAAATTGCGCGCAAACAGCGATAAAGACGGAGGGATCGTTTCAAATCTTCATCTTCCAGGTTCCAGGCTGACTTATTCGTTAATTTCCACTAATTTGCGCGTCAGTTTCACTCAAAACGATCACAAAAACGCGCAATGCGCGCATCTCCGCGCAGACAGTCGACCAGACTGATCTTTAGAATTCCAGTCTGCAAACGCGATAATTACCACGCGAGTGCACTCATCGAAAGTGCACACAATGCCCATTAATGGACCTCATTGTTCAGCTCACAAGACGGAAGGAGGATCCGCCACGCTGTTTCTAACTGTAAACTCGAATCCGCTGACCCACTTTCCGACTATTTAAGCGCGGCTTCCTCCCTCTTAGAGCATCCCTCAGCATCTCTCATCAGCCGGCAATGAACAAGTTCACCTTCTGCATCCTCCTCGTCGCCCTCCTCGTCGTGACCGACGCCTGCGCGCCGCTCACTCCCGGTCTTGGAGCTCAAAGTAAGCGGTGAATGAGCGGCTTTTGATGAGATTTCGCGATTTAGACGATCCACCTCCAAAGGACAAGAAGAACGACGAGACCCCGGACGCGGACCCTAACGGCGGGAAACCAAAAGACGACGCGACCCCACCGGAAGCAGGCAAACCTTAGAGGAAAGCGAATGATTAATTTAAACGACTCTTCTATACTCCAAGTTTCGGTTTTTGATTAAATTATTTGGTGAAATTCATGTCTGCGCGGCTTCATTGAAATTGATCACTTTAATGGTTTCAATCTCATAGACTTGAGATTACGGTCACATCGGATTTATCCATTCTCCAACTTGAGATTACGGTAACTTTGCGCGCGAAAATTAATGAGATTTCAAACTTCGATCCGAAAATTCCGAAAAATGGTATTTTGAAAATTGCAGCGACTCAATTACTCAGTTCGGCCGGGTATAATGCGCTTTGATTTGAGCTCGACGAAGCTTTGATTCGTAGCCTTGCTTAACACAGTTTCCAGCCGTTCCCTTCTCCGATCAATCGATCAGAGCGGAGAGAAACGTGCCAACGTGCAATCGATTCCGATCCAATCAGCCGGTAACCATCGAAGAAGAAGACGAAAGATGCGTCATGACGAGAGCGTCGCGTCGCGAATGCAGACGCGATGTTTAGACCGCGCCGTCGCGTCAATCTTCACGAGAGCGTCGTTCCTTGATTTTCTCATTCAAGAAGCTGATTCATCGCTTTTAAAGATTCTTTCCGAACGATTTTTGCGCGAAAGGAGTTGACCTTGACCGATACAGTAGCCAGTCGGTGGATCTACGGTAGATGGACCACACACATCGGATTTGGAGCTCGATTTAACATCCAAACTCACTCAAAATCATCGATTTCCTCGGGAACATCGAATTTATTAGATCAAAAGCAGTTTTAAAGGAATCCACAGCGGCGATTCACTCCTTCTTCTTCGCGTTGTCGTAGGCCAATTGCCCGAGGACGCGCGTCAGATTGCAGAATTGGTCGCCGATGAGTCGACACGTCCCGTCGTTCATCTGAGCGCGCAAGCAGCTGCAGAACTCGCTGTCGCACTTCGATCTGCCCGCCTGATTGTTGTAGCACTCGTCGTGGATCTTGCAGCAGTTGTTCGCGAAATCTGGAGCTCCAAACAGTGAAAACAGCTCTAAAAAACCCAAAAGTTACCGTAATGAGCGGGGCAGTAGAGTTTGAGATGAGTGTCGGCGAGCGTGTGTTGCGCCTCGTCAGTGCCGCAGTGCATCTTCTCTGCGGCTGCGGTTACTGTAGCCAAGAGCACCACTACGAGAAGGAGGACGGTAATCTAGAAACGAAAGGATGAATTGCAAGGCGGCTGATCGATCGGAGAACCTGACCTTCTGCATCCTGATGATCGCGGAGAAAGTGAGCGGGGAACGCGAAGAGAAGAGAGCCTGTTTTCTGGAATTGGGTGCGAGAGGAGGACGCGCGTGCATGTGGGTCGCACCTTCAAAGTCCGTCCTCTTTGCGTGCGAGCGTCCGATTGGCCCGAGAAAATGCTGCAAACGGCGATCGATTGATTGGCGCAGAATGAAGCGCAACTTTCCAGAAGCTTTTCCCGAGGTTAATTGAATGCTTTGAGCGAGAGAGCGAACGAAAAGCGGAATGAAAAGACGCGGCGGCGAGTGACTAACAGATGCAGCAAGAATCTGCAAATAAGGCCAGTTGGTATGCTTTAACAGCAGATCGGATCGGAACGATCGGAGAACTGATCTGATCGGAGAACTGTCGCCATCGAAAGAGAATCGAAGATAGAGCAATCGCTTATACCTCCACAATGCTCCTCTGTTGCACCTGTTGAATGACAAGTCGTAATTATAAAGGCAAGACCGCTTCTGGGCTGGAAGAACACGAAGTGGTCACTCCGATTCGCCTGAAATTTGGCACAGTGGTAGGTCAATTCCACTTTAAACTTGCGGCCCATAGTAGGTCTGCGGGGAGAACTGACCTATCACTGTGCCAAAGTCCAGACGAATCGTTTCGAGGGCCACTTCGTGTCCTTCCCTTGTCAGTTCAGTTGGGTCAACCAAATTGATGGTGAAATTCTCTATGACGAGGAAGACATCTTCGAGTGAGTGTGTCGGTTGAATGAAGATGCAGTAGAAGGAGATCTTCTTTTTATTAGTTGAATTAATCAACGTTTAGTGGAATGTGTTAAAGCATCTACCATCATTACCAAACCTTCATTCCTTCGTGGTTCTGCAACGTTATTTTGTGCAAAGGACTTGTCACTTTTGTCAGACTAAATCTATCATAGAGGTTAGTAAAAGGTCCAGGCGGCCTGTAGTCGTAGCCTAACACATCAAAAATGAGAATCGAGTCGTCTATCCGATGGCGCCTGACGTAGCGGTGTGTGCCGATCCACTGCGCGTATTTCTTCGCCAACTTTGTCGTTTCTTCGACGTTTCCCCTCGACAAATTGAGGGATGCGCACGGCCACTTGAAGCTCTCGGGGTCGCGATCCCACCTGCTTATGATATTCTCAAAGATCTCGGCAGTCGTGCAGCCGTATTCTTCAACGGAATCCAACTGAAGATGCGCGAAATCTCCCTGAAACATGAAGTTTCGGATAAAATCCTTGAATCTCTCCGTCTGCGACCATTTTCCGCCCAATTCCATGACGTGGATCGGTCTGTTCTGGTCTGTTTCGAGGATGAACTCGGCCGTTTTGGGGGAACTCTTCTTGAAGGAGAGAGCACTGAATCTGCGCGGGAAGACCTCCAGAAGGCGATCTAGCATGCGGCGCTCTCCTTCGTTCTCTGGGTTGAAGAAGGAATGCAGACGGCAGCACACGCGCGCCCCAAGAGCGCGTTTCAGAGCGTCCGTCAGCGCGGAGTCGAATGGAACCCTCGTGTAATGTTCTCCAGGAGAGTTTCCAGGTCTCCCGGTGCACCAGCCGACAGAGACGTAGCTGATCACCGCCAGCCGCGGGAACTTGTACTCGTACAGGTCAGCTACAGTAAGATGCTCTTGTTTGCCGTCTTTGATGGTGAATCTCTCCATGGCGAGGAAGACATCTTCGAGTGAGTGCGTCGGATGAATGAAGATGCAGTAGAAGAAGACTTCCGCGCGGAAACGCTCCCCGATCTTCGCCCACGTGCCCGTCAGTTCGGAGAAGTGGAGGAAGGAGGCGGAGTTACAGGGGATATTGTCGGTGAGGAGCGAAATCGTCTCCTCGATGAACAGAAGCGAAATCGAGTTCATTTTACAAGAAATTACCACATAACACTTTTCCTTTATGCGCGTATGGCGTCACCGGCTGCAGCATTTGCGATGAACGCATCGCATTCGCTCCTTTCGAACAAATACAAATCGTGTCCTTAGCTGCTTCAGTTGTGAAATGTTGTAAGGCTTCTACGGAAGGGCAACTAGCCGCAGCCAAGTCGCCGCCAGAAGTGCTAGTGCTGAAATGTTTCGTCAAGAATAACTCGAAGATGACACCCAGAATGTAGAACAAGAGAGTATAAAAGAAGAATATAACTAACAAATCACAGGGATCAACCATTCACAACATTTGCAACTTTCACAAGAGTTTTCATTCGATGTCGTTCGGGCCAAGTTCCAGCATCATTTCATCTCGGAACACATTGTAGTGACGCTGTAGGCAGAGACATGCCAGCATGTTACGTTGGACGTCGGTGAAGATGAACTCGGTAGTTCCGTCTCTGTCGTTTGTCAGCGCGCCTTTAGGGAAAAGTTGCATTAAAGCCGCTTCCTTGCAATGCGCTTCAGCGCTAGTGGAGCATTTATTGGCGACTGAGCACACCACGCCTCGTTGAGATTGCCAAATTCCGAGGATTGTCCTAATCTTTAATGATCCCCACTGTTGACTTCCTTTCGCTTCCTGAACTCAAATGCAGTGATAGGATCAAGTTAAGCTTACTATTAGGTGGTGCAAGTATCGACTTCCTTCTCCTTTTCCAATGTAAAAGATTGATTTGATGAAATCGATGAAAGTCCACTGCATTGGTAGCGTTGCTACGCGTTGGGGGTCAAGCAACAGGTATGTGAAGAACTTTCGATGTCGGTTGCTACCTGGTGGAGGAGAACGCAACATTTCTGTCTCCACCTCACAAGCCATTTCAAATTGAGAAGAATGTAAAAACAAAGCTCTGCTACAGAGAACCTTCTCTATTACTTGCAGCATTCTCTGCTCGTAATAGGGCCAATTCGCGTCAAGACCGGAGCGATCAAAGAACCTAACGTTCTAAAGCTGACGTTATGAAAACAGAGAAAGAACAGCAGACTTACTCTACTGAGAACACTAGCTGAACCATGCTTTAGTTGTATGTGCTCTAAGAAAAATTCCTCGTTACTAAACCAACGCGTAGCAAGTCGGTTCTCTGCACAAAAATTCACCAATTAGCACTAAAAGTGCGCTCGAAGTTAAAATTCAATACAAAACGACTTACCGTCTTTAGGCGCTTCTAGTCTTACCACGTTTAACAGCTGATTGTTAAGAATTAAGGAACCATGAAGAGCGTTCATGGTACCCAAATCAGCACTGTTTTGGAAGAAGAACTTAAGGTGCTGAGAAAACGCGAAAATCAGAAACGTTAAAGACAAAATGAACTTACGTTTCCGTCTAGCTGATGACAAGTAAAAGGTCTAATGAAACGGGCAACAAAGGCTACGGCATCTTGCGTAAACGATGAACTCAATTCAATTGTGGCTCCGCAGTAAATCATTTTCAAATTTTGAAAATTGAAAGTTCAATTGATTGACCTCCGGGCGTACAAAATCGAGTCAAAATTCGATTGCGTCCGCGTAAGTTAGCAACTTCTGGGGGAAACCACATACTTATCGGGCTGTCTTTATGCCGTGCTTCTTCTGGAACATGTGAATCCGTGTTTTGAAACTTGAATCCGCAGTATAAAAAGTTTTTTAAATAAAAAAAAAGAAATTATTAAAAAAAATTACTTTCAAGCTGGAAATGCTTCAAATCACTATTGTGCCACACTAAAGTACGTTGCGTAAATTAGATTTTTATTAAAAAATTAAATTAAAATTTGTTTTATTCAATGTTTACTGATTGTTTTTTTGTTGTTTTTTTGAAATTTGAAAACGTGGTCCATTTGTGCAGAAAATAAACTTGAGGGTTTGCATGTTTAGGAGCTGTTCACATAAAAAAAGCGTTTTGGCCACGTTCAGCTAAATTTTGCAGTCTTTAGTTGCAAATTCTTGTTAGAAGTTGTGGACTCAAAAACGCACTCAAATAGATTTTCATTCGGATTCACATTCAGACATTCAGTACCGCTATTCTCAAATTTATTAGATAGTTTCACTCTAAAAATACTCATTTCGAAGGATATAGAACTGAATCTGCACGGGAAGACCTCCGGAAAGCGATCCCAAAACTACCGTATACGTGCTTAACCATAACTTCACTCAGCGCGCGTTTTGTCGTTGAATCTAGTAATGGATGCCTTTTGTAGTAGCGTTCTCCATGGTAATCTGGTTGTCTGACTGCCTACCAACCAATGCCCATATAGCCGATCATCGCACGCTTTGGGAACATGTGCTGCTGAAGCGCCTCCAGTGTGATTGTCTCTATTGTCTCTATGTATTGTAGATGTACCGATCGATGGCGACTAATACTGCGCTTCATGATCTTAAGGGGTCAACGTTGATGTTGTGAAACCAAACTCCTTGTCGGGAAAAGGGAGGAGCGAAGTCGTTTCTTCGATGAACAGACGCGAAGTTCATTGTTCTTTCGCATAATTTCCGTCTTCCCCAGCGCTTCATGTCGTTGATAAATTGCTATGACAGTGCTGACAATCGAGTTATGAAGTGAGTGTCTTCATGTTCAACTCTGCACCCTCTAGTAGAGCTACTGATTACTTGTTTATTCAGTTCGGCTGCTTTGCGATATCTAAAAATCGATTCAGAATCCGGTGCTTCTGAAGCCGCAGAATCGGAAGATCGCGCTCCTGTGCTGGTCGCTCTGAACGTGCTGTGCCTGAACGTCATCAATCAACTGGTGCAGCAATCCGCTCCGCCCACAGCAGAAGGAAACGGCATTGAGGCTCCATCGATTGAAGCCGATAATCAAGAACTGTCTGAACGCATTCTACATCGCATTCTACAATTTCCTGTTGTTTTAGCCCTTTGTACGTGCAGAATGCAAAATCACCCTCATCAGTAGGTGAGCCTCGTTAATTAATGTCTACTTTAATGCTTCAGAACCTTCGGCTTTCACGCTGTTGGGAAACTCAGGCTCTCTGTTCACGATTGGACCTTTCAGCTAAAATTGTCACTATGCAACAGGCGCGGAAGTGCTACTTCTTCGCAGATTTCGTAGTTACATATGAAGAGATTGAATGACGATGAAGATTGGTTGTAGTAACGTATTGTGACGCAGTTTGGTTCTCTAAGTCCACTCCTCAATACCATAAAACTCTCTCCTCCCTCTTCTCGACGCTGGAAGCGCGCGAACTCCACAAATCCGTGTGATCTCCGCTTGTGTGGTCGCCGGACATCAGTCGACGATGTTCCCTCGAGGTCATCAATCAACTGCAAACTACGATCAGGACGTCGTCGCCGCATTGTTCGTTTTTTGGGTTTTTTGCGCGAATGTCAAAGTGTGACATTCGCGCTGGAAACTCGATTTTCGTCAATTTGTTTGCAATTGATCTCTTTATTTCCTTTTATCGTACGAGGCGACGGGACTTGGAGCACTTTGCGCCACGCTGTGCGCGGAGGAGATCTTCGACGGCATCAGGATTCCTCTCAGCAAACCACCACTCGTCATCGGGGTACGGTAGCGAGGGCTGACGGCAGAAGCCCGGCCGGCGGAGCTGCAGTTGGCAGCAGCGCGGCTGCTGGTGCGGGAACAGGCGGCGCTGTGGCGCAACGGAAAGCGCTTCTGGCGGCGGTTCAGTCTTCGTTCTATTCACGTATCCACCGTAGTACTCTTCGTTGGCCCAGGCCGAGGGATACGAGGGACAATTCTCGACTTTGACGCACATTCCGTCGTGCGCGCGGACGAATCCGCTCGCCAGAACGCATTCGCATCGCGCGTCACGGCAGCCCACGAAGCAGGTCGTCTGAAATTGTCAGATTTGAGGAGAAAACAGCTGATTTGAGGATTAAAGACATGTTCAAAGGAAGCTGGCAGGTGCCACTTCGTTCAGCTCTGCTGGTCGAAGATTAGAGCAGAGCAAAGAAACGTGGTTCCGGTGGAACGACTTCGAGTGAGTCTTATCGGCTCAAAGATCTTACAAACCGATCTGATTTGTTAATTTAAAAAAAAGCTTTTCAATATAACGATCATGATTGGCGAGGCAAGCGGAACGTGAAACGGCCTTCATGGAGCTCCAAACTAGAAGCTTGTTAAAATGCCGTTTTGAAGTTGAAAATTCTGATAATTTTCCACTTTTTGAGGTTAACTTGATTACGGTAGCAGTTCAAATTTTGTGAAAGACAATTTTGCAATGCGTCAGATCTCATAATCGGTGAAAACCAGCATTTCTGGTTATGCCTGTAGATATTTCATAGCGTTTCATCAAAAAAATGGATTTGCCACCAAATCCAATGCTACAGGAGCAGAAATGCGCATCTAGCGCGGTCATCAAGCACGCTATTGCAAACCTTCTTCCCTCACAGACTCACCGGACGAGGATTGGCGCACGTTCCCTCGCATTGTCCGCACAGCACGTAGTACTCGTTGTCCTGACAGTCGGTTCCGCCGGCGCTGACCGTCGCGCAAGAGCAGAAGAGAACAAAACACAAAAAGACCTAGAAGAAGAGCGTTAGGAGGCGGCGAGCGGATCGCGAACTGATACGAAGAACGAAGTGGACGACTCATCGTCGGAGAACCTTCGAATGACGGAGATTACGCGTCGCCTCCTTCTCTTAAGTTGCGCCATTGCTCGGCTGCTTTGCATCGCGGCGCGCGACCGGTTCGAGGAACAAAGGACGACGAGAAAAACGACGACGGCGAACTTTCGGACAACCTTGAAGCAGAAGAGGTCTTAATTGAAACCGGATGAGTTGCGGAGAGGAAAAAGAGGATCTGAGGGGTGAAAAACGGGCGAAGAAGCGCGATTGAACCGGTTGGGTGTGAAGTGATTAGTTGGAGACGGCGCGCAGTTATGAGTCGCAACATCGAAGTGATTGTAGCCTTTGATCACCTAGAAAGGAGCGAGAGACGCT